>OY755216.1:1472867-1634816 GCA_963576765.1 Draba incana | reverse complement strand
CGTATCCCACCATTATATCTCACTTTGGTATTCCACTCATGTTTATGGTATAAAACAAACAAATGACATAATAAAACTAAACTTACATCACATGATGTATATTAAATCATTTACTTAATAATATAGCACTTTTATTTTCTTCTCATGTTATAGTTACATTTAAATTATCTTTTTGGGTCAAAATAAAATCACAAAACACATTAATCTTTCATTTTTTAAGCATATATAATTTTCTATAAATTAAAATTTCTTATTCTCTTTTGCACTTTAGTTATGTATAATTGGATAATTATATTTTCGATATATCATTTGAAGATATTCTTTTACTATGAATTTTGATGATTTTTATTTAAATTAAGAACTTAATTATTTAAAATTAAAAATATGAAAGGTTAATTACAAATGTATAGATTATGTTCCACATCAAACTTTGAAATTTCATCTCGTATTGTCCCCAATATATTATTTGCACTAACATCACATAAGATATTATATTAGTTATTTAATTGTTTAGAACTTTTATTTTCTCTTTCTTTTATAGTTACATTCAAAATTTTCTTAAAATCATAAAACACAATAATATTTAATTTTTAATGTTATATTATTTTTAGTGTAAATTTGCAATAATTGTCTTCTTCTCTTATTTTCACTTTATTTATGTATAATTGCAATAATTCTCTTAAGTTACTAAATTTAATTTACTGTCTCTTTATTTGATGTAATACTTATGAAGTTATTTTTTTGTTTATGAATTTAGTTGTAGGACTTGTTTGATATTTGATAAAATATGTGATACAATAATATATGTGATACAATTTTACTTAACTAAATATTTATAGTGTGATATATATTAGTATAACCTAATTTATTAAACTTGTTATTATTTTAGTACCATATAAATTTTGAGGTTTCATGTTTATTTTAAGATATGAATAATGACTTTTCAAATTCTTTTCATAATGTCAGAACCAAAGTATTAAATGTAAAATTATAAAAAATAAATAAAAGCATAATATTGGTATAACATTATGACTTTTCAAATTCTTTTTCTAATGTTAAAACTACATGTATAATTGTTAATTAATATGTAAATCAAATTTAAAATTATAAAAAGAAAATAGAATATATGATGTGGATAATGATGTGGCTTCATGAGAAGAGAGAAAAGCTATCTTTATATATATAGATAAAGGTGTATTGTTGTTTCTCATCTTTTATGAGATGAGTGACCTTGATGAATTTGCCAATGACCACTTTTTTTTTTTTTTTTTTTTTGTATTTCACACCTATGGCTTCAACATGACTCGTAATTATTAAATAACTTCTCATTTGCTGAAAGAAATCCTTATTCATATTTTATTTTCTACGAACTACTATACGAACAACGTAACTATATTACGCCATTATAATCTTCAGCTACACAGCCTACGCTACGTAATTCATAGCTCACTTAAGTCCTTGACTCCTTGTGATTCCCTTCCACTGAGTAACTCAGAAATCAGCTTCCCCATTATTTATGCAAGGTATCATAATCTTCATCTACACTATAAGAGTATCTCCAACCCATAACTCCATTTTTCTCTCCAAAATGGAGTAATTCTAAAATGAAGTAATTCTAAATGGAGTTGTATTTAACTCCAATCCTAATCCATTTTGGAGTAGAAAATGGAGTGAAGCGTAAAAAAATAGAGTGAAGAATAGGATTACTCCATTTTTGGAATAAACTCATTTTTACTCCATTTTGAAGTGAAAAATAACGAAGAGGCAGACTCTAAAGAAGTCGAGAGATTTTATTCACATCTCTTTCTCTAGTCTGGAAAACTTCACAACATGAAACATGTAAAGGAACGAGAATAAGAGAGACCCTATATATCAACAAATGATAGAGGTAGCTGCTAAGAAAATTATCTGTATCCCAAAAATTACAAAATCTATTTAACTTGCATCGCAAGAAACTTAAAACATTCACTTTAATTCACAATAGATTTAATCATACCACCAATTTGATTCTAAAAATAATATGACAAGTCACCCCCCAGCTTGTCCTAATTATTGTTACTTATCTAAACAATAAATTAGTATAACCTAGAACAATATCTCTGCCTGAATCAGCACGGCGGATCAACCTGCCCGGTTTGCGCTTGTTGTCGAGCTCGTCTTACTTTTCGGGTCATCGGTGTAATTCTGGTAAACATACGAAGGCGAAACCTCAAAGAGCGATCAGCATCGACATAACCTTAACGACACTCACAGAACACAACCAAAGCCGCGAGAGGAGTAACAGCTAGAGAAAGCGTACTAATATGAACCTAACACAAGATACAAGTAAGACGACGACACCAAAAATATCAACCCAACACGAGATACAAGTCGCCAACAAAGATGTGTACATTTGCATTTCAAGAACCACGGAAAATGTCTCTCTCTTAAGTATCTTCTCGAATGAGAATTGCATAAGTGACAATAGGTCTCTCAAATATCTACTTTGGGTTTGGAATCTTTGAATTAAGGTCTTTTTGTGGCCCGTTAAGTAGGTCCATAGGTCTAATTTAATTTTTCACTTGATTCAAATATCATCTACAAAATAATATTGAAACGATATTTTTTTAATAAAGGGTTTATTTGCTCATTAACACACACAAAATTGTAATATAAAATCTAACCAAAAAATCTTAATCCAATGGCCATAATATTGCCCCACATGCCATTTTTTGTTAGTTTTTTATAATTTTTTTTGTTATTAAACAAATTAACCTTTTAATAAAAACCGCACATAGGCTATGTCTATCCCAATTTTTGGACGTTGATATCCTCATCTATAATTTTAGTAAAAACAGTGACATTAGAATAGTATTGTGTATATTAAAGTGAATAACAATCGTCTCATCGCATTTGCCAAGTCTTCTTACAAACAAAAACACAAAGTCGTCTTTGAACTTAATAGTCGAGGAATTTCCCTCCCATTTCCTATATAATTTGTCCTTATTTGTAATATAATATTAATGGATATTTATCTTTGTATGACTTCTGTAGTCCTTCCCTGAATAAATATCGCACATGAAAACAAAATAATAATTGCTAGTTGAACTTAAATACAATACAGTATAATTTAGATCTCAAATGAGGGGAAAAAAAATCTTCACGAGTAAACAATGAATCAGGAAAAGATCTCGAATAGAACAGCTGTTCATCTTTGTGACCAAGTCTTGAAGCAGTTAGACAACAAAGACGGTCCAAGTGTGCATTAAGAAATCTTTTTTTTTTTAACTTAAAGGGAATATGCTAAAATCATGAATGTATTGTGGCCATAACTATATTTTTCCAATTTTCAAATTTGTGTTTATAGGATTCAATTCATGTAAAAACTTTATAACAATTAAAATATTTTTCTACAAATTAATTTTAACTCTATTATCTCTAATATTTTGCATAATTTGGACTAATAATGTTGAATACAATTTTAATTTTAAGAAGCTTATTTTTTGTTTCTGTTTTGGCCTTCGGTGATACCATTTTTGTAAACTTGTTGATACTCTTTCCTTTTGGTGATTACGTTGATATTTCTCCTTCCTTTTTCAGTGACTAAAACAAAAATTGACGGACACCAACCAATGACAGAACGTACAGAAAATATCTAAGTAAACACGTGGTCTGTCTTGCATTTCATGCCTACGAGGGACACCACTAAGTTTCCCTTTACATAACCATTCATTTATTTAATTATTTTCGAATAATGGTCCCTCTTACCATTTTTGATGGTACCAAAATTCACTATCAACCCAAATAATTTTGTCCATAACCCAATTCTTACTAGCTTATCACAAATAATCTAAAAATATATAAACAACTCTAATATTACTGGAAAAAATTAATTAAAAACAGACTCACACGTGAGAACGCTGACGTCGGCACGCTTGGCCACGTAATTTCGATATTAATTTGAAAAATAAAAATAAATAAAAACTTAAGCATAATACTATAAGGAGACGAAGAGATAAGCGCAGAGAGATTCGATTCGATTCAAAATCCGATTCCAGATCCATTTTCCAGGAAAAACAAATCTTTCCCGAGAAAAACTTTCTCTAATCTTCAACCTTTTTCTCCATTGATTTTCCCAGATTCGAGAACGAGGTTCGGCTTCGGATCTCCGAGCTTTTCGGCGTTCGTCATCAATGGCGGAAACGACGACGGAGAAAAAGTACATTACAAACTCAGATCTGAAAAACCACAACAAACCTGGAGATCTATGGATCGCGATACAAGGCAAAGTCTATAACGTCTCCGATTGGATCAAATCTCATCCCGGCGGCGAGACGGTGATTCTCAATCTCGTCGGTCAAGACGTAACCGACGCGTTCATCGCATTCCATCCCGGAACCGCTTGGCACAATCTCGAACCACTCTTCACCGGTTATCACCTCCGCGATTTCGAAGTCTCCGACGTCTCTCGCGATTACCGCCGCATGGCTGCAGAGTTTCGAAAACTCGGCCTCTTCGATAAAAAAGGTCATGTAACTCTCTACACTCTCGCTTTCATCGCCGCTATGTTCGCCGGAGTTTTATACGGCGTTCTCGCTTGCACTTCAACAATCGCTCACCAAATCGCCGCCGCGTTACTCGGACTCTTCTGGATCCAGAGCGCTTACATAGGTCATGACTCAGGTCATTACGTTATAATGTCGAACGACTCGTATAACCGAATCGTTCAATTGATTTCCGGTAACTGTTTAACCGGAATCTCAATCGCGTGGTGGAAATGGACTCATAATGCTCATCATCTAGCTTGTAACAGCCTAGACTACGATCCAGATCTGCAACACATGCCGATTTTCGCCGTCTCGACGAAATTCTTCAACTCGATCACCTCCGTGTTCTACGATCGAGAGCTCACGTTCGATCCAATCGCTAGATTCTTGATCGGTTACCAACATTTAACATATTATCCGGTTATGTGCTTTGGTAGAATCAATCTCTTTATCCAAACGTTCCTATTGCTCTTCTCCCGCCGTGAAGTACCGGATCGTGCTTTGAACTTAGCCGGAATTTTAGTTTTCTGGACTTGGTTTCCTCTATTGGTTTCTTGTTTACCGAATTGGCCTGAACGTTTCTTGTTCGTTTTCACGAGCTTTAGCGTCACTGCGTTGCAGCATATTCAGTTCACGCTTAACCATTTCGCGGCGGATGTTTACATCGGTCCGCCTACGGGTAACGATTGGTTCGAGAAGCAAGCGGCGGGGACGTTGGATATAACGTGTAGGTCTTATATGGATTGGTTCTATGGTGGGTTACAGTTTCAGTTAGAGCATCATTTGTTCCCGAGGTTACCTAGGTGTCATTTAAGGAAAGTTGCTCCGGTGGTTCAAGAGCTTTGTAAGAAGCATAATTTGCCGTATAGGAGTTTATCGTGGTGGGATGCGAATAAGTTGACGATTGAGATATTGAAGAAAGCTGCTTATCAAGCTCGTGATGCTGCTAATCCTGTGGTTAAGAATTTGGTTTGGGAAGCTTTGAATACTCATGGCTAATAATAAATAAGTTTTAAAAAATCAAACAAGAGACTTTTGTTTTGTTTGGTTTGGTTTGGTTTAATTATGTGTATTGTTTCTTTTCGTTATGCTTTTGAATCTTTTTCATAATTTCGTTTTGTTGCTACTATTGGAAGAGTTGAACTGAATCGAGATTTTTATTAAATTATTATTTGAAACTTTTTGTTGTGTTTCTTTTTTTTTTTGTTTTTTTTTGGTAGTTTTCTTTCACATGGCTCTTTTTGTTGGTTTGCCTTTTTTCAATGTTTTGTCGTGTTTACAGCGTTACGTATGGCGGTATGAGTGTTATTTGATGGTATATCCGTATATTATAAGGTTTTTAAAAGGTCAATCAAACGGTGGTGTTGTAGTTATTTGTGTGGTTTGGAACAACGAAACGTTGGAACGATTTGGTCTTGTCATGTTTGTATAGCAAACTTGCAAGTCTTCTTTGATATTTAAATAAAATGGGCTTAGCTAATAGCTATGCACGACGTTTTACAGGCCCAACCCCATATTCAAATAATGGAACTTTGACACCCATATTCTCTTCTTCTTTTTTATCGGCAAAGATTTCCATTCATTTGAAAAATTTACAACTGCCAGTTTATGACATAGCTTTGAACATTTTTCCTTGCTTGATCAGCTTGAACATTTGCCTCACGAGAGATATATCTAAAATCAGTTACATAGACTTGCTACTTTAAGGATATCATGTATAGCTATGATATAAGGTAAATTTTTCACCTGAGGATCCTCCATACTGATCTTAAGCTTGCAAAAGTCCATATAACGCTTTGAAATCGCCACAAAATAGGATATCTCTTATGCAATTCGATAATTGCAACTCTCAAAGCTTCTGCCTCTGCTTGAGCTGGAAACTGTGTCGGTGGAAACGAGCATGAACCTTGAAGTTTGTGCCTTAAAGAAGCATCATAAAGACTCTATCCAATGCCTATGTTCTGATTCGAAGAAGACCAAGATGCATCAACCAAACAGCATGGTTTATTACTTTGATCGAATAGTTGATGCAATGTCTTAGGAGAATTTTGATCCTGGTAAGCTATTCCGATCAGAGTTTTTTTTGCTATCAGCATCCATTGTTTGAGCTTCTTTCCATACGTGAAAATCTGATACGGCTTTGGATATTACCGACGAAATAGGCCACCTTTTGTTGTTAAAAAAGATCTCATTCCTTTGCTTCTATATCCTTCATCCAAGAAAATGAAAAAACAACGATTGGTCAATGGATCCCTTAGCACTATCCATAAAAGCAGAGTAATTCATGGAAGTAGAGTTCTCAGAAAGCAGATGATTATGAGGGATACTAAAAGAAACTATCATATTTCTCTGCTAATCCAGCACTGAAAGAGCAAATGATTCACTGATTCATCCATCTCTCCACAGTTTAGACAAGTGCTATCATTTAAAATCTCTTTGTTTCAATTTAAGAGCAACAGGTAAAGCTTCATTCAATACTCTCCACCAAAAATGAAGAATTTTTTGCGGCAATTTCATCTTCCATAAATTTTTAAAAAGAGTAATTGATGTGCAAGAAGACTGACCTCTTTGGCTGCGAAGGTAATTATATCATGTATAGTTTCCATGAGCCGTGTGCAGCCAAGTAATATCCTATTAATGAAATTCTGACTTGCTTAATGAGTGCTATATCCATCGGGTGGACATTGAATAGTAACTTATTATTGTCCCAAACACTAGTTCTATACAGAAAGAAATTCTGACACCCATATTCAAATAATGCTCATTGGTTAATGTTTTCTAAGTAACTTGATTGGTAATGTAACTACAAAAAGTTCATATTTAGTGATCATTTGGTGATAAAACCTTGAATTTTCATTATCCGATCAGAAATGCATAGTAGCTGTATTATCCGATCAGAAATGCATAGTAGCTGAATTTGGGATAAAAGCCCATCGGGCTTTAGCCTTATTTTAGATTTCAGAATTTATTTTTCCATTGATTAGACTAATCACTAGAGCAAATACGCATCTCTTTCTCATGTTCGATTTTATATAATTTTTTTAGTTTAGTTTGCTATATTAAAATTTCGTCGAGCAAAGATTATCTTTTTTGGTAAATGAGTTGTCTCGCTAATGATAATGCTTTTTAAAAGAAATAGAGGAGACTAGTCTTTTTCTCAAACTAGGAGATGGAGAGATGGGGAGCGAATAGTAACAACAACAAGTACAATAAATTGGGAACGTGGTTGAGAAACAGTAAACAAGGGACCAAGAAAATGTGGGAGCAGAAGAAGAGAGCATCATCATGATTGACATGTGTGACTTCTAAGTTTAATCCACTTCCATTCGCTGCCAAACAAATACTACAAAAAATTTGTCAACTTCCATAATCATTTCTCCTTTTGATCATTTTTAATTTCCCACATATTTATATATACCTTGTCCTATGTTGTAATTACCCAATTCAGATTCAAATTACTTTTATTTTTATTTTTATAAGAATCAAATAACATTTTTCACACTGGAATTATGAAAAGAAATGTTACTTATTTTTTATGTTTTTGAATTGATTACTGAAAGTTCACGATATTTCTATTTTTCTTGAATTAATTAACTATAACGTAAAGTATTTTTCTTAAATGTTAAATTGAAAATAGAAAAACAATATTGATAGAAAAGAAAAAATAAAACGATACTTACCTTTTTGTTAAATATCTTTACCTTTTTGTTAATGGATATTTAACAAGTCTGATTAGTTTATTGAGACGCTATATATTTGAGACTTACTTTGCTATATATGAAAAATATATTATCTATGGATATGATCTCAATTGGTTTAGAATTCTTGCAAAAACAGTTATTTAAAAACTGAATGTGTGTGCATGTGTGAATGTGTTTGTTCCATAGTGTAAAGGATGAGAAGTGAGATGTGACTTAATGTGCACAAAGACAAAGGTACCTTTGGCTGAAAGACCAAAGGCTGGTCCATAACCTTGAGTGACAAATTAGTATTTGCCACTATGTCCTTACATTTATAATGTTTACCCTTTCTTTTTATTTTATTTTATATTATTATTATTATATGAATCCGCCAAATAGGCCAAATAGATTAGTGCATATTGATCTTGCTAGATCTTCCCACAATCTTCACATCACCGCCTTTAATAGACTAAACGCGATTTGACTACTGCCTTCCGATTAGTTTCGGTAGTATATTTAAGTTATAAAAAAATATTAAAGGTAACTAGTAACACCAAGTTGCAGAAAAACATTCTGCAACATAACGAAAACAATCATGTTTTAAAAGTCTTCGAGCATTGACATATCTACGATGAATGTTTTTGTAAAACCACAACTATAGGGTTTTTAGGTTAGGTTTTGTAACTTCTTCACAAACATATATTACAAAATTAGCTACGTACTTCGGTAGTTCGGTTATTCGTACGTCCAACCAATACATCAACCTCGTAGTACTACTTTTTTTTTTTTTTTTAACAAATCCTCGTAGTTACTAATAAACATAGAGAAATATACACATATAAGAATGAAAAATATTTGGGATTTATTAAATTTTCACTAAACGCAGTTATTATTCTTCTGCAAGGTATGTATCAGTTGGTAATGAGCCAAAAACGCTCGTAATTTTCCATCATAATAAATTTTCAAAAAATAGTAACGATTCGAAATCTTTAACACAACTAAATAACAATTTTTAATTTGTTTAAACTCCCTTTAAAAACGAAGTGCCATGTGCATAAAGTATTTTGAATCTCTAAAACTTTCACTAGGAAAATAAAGCAATAATTAAGACAGTGCATGCATCACAAGGTATATGCTTTAATTTTTGGATTTATAACTAATCAAAGTGTAAATGGTATATTCTATTGGATATTTCCCTTCCACGATTTGCTAGAAACACGTTTAAATATTATGATCTCCAATTAACTAGAGAATAATATGCTATTTGCAAAGCATAGTTAATTAAACTGGGTAGGTATTGAAGAATTGTTTTAATTTGTTCGACTGTAATGCTATAAAATATAACAATTGACCACACAAACAATTGAGAAATTTGCAATTAAGAATGAATTGATTAAAAATGCATATAACCAGCAAATGTGATCATATACATGAGCCACGAATTGTATATACCTAATTACTGTATATGGCAATTGTATTAATAATGGAGTAGTTAATTAACTATAAAGGGTAAGGGCATATGATCGAAAGAAGAAAGATAGTAATGCGTATGAAGCTGACATCAATTTATAACTTTACACGTTAAACGTGGTCAGTAGTGCATATGAGGCCATCAAAATTTAACTAAAGCTGTACTTAAATTTTAAATTTTACACCTATGAATTAAATGTTCTTTCATTTTGTTTTGTTTGTAGAGTGAGTGTATTAGGTAAAGGGGCAGACCACTAAGCAACTGCGAGAAGTCTAGGCTAAGGAAAGTAGAGAGACAGACCTTTCAGTGTTTGAAAAGCAAAGTATAATTAGTACTAAGGAAATAATTATAATAAATGAATAAAAATATTTTAAATTTATTGAAAAGAAATTATAAAAATAAATGTATGCAACAATAAAAAGACAAAAAGATTACCTCATGCGGTATGCCATTTTCAGCTAGTTACCAGAGTAAAATACCAAACCAATAATAAACACAATTTTCTTTTTCTTTTTTTACTAAAGAACTAAACACAATTTTATTCAATCTTGTTTTGCTATTTGAAATTATGATAACGATAACGAGTGAAACAAAAGAATACTACAAAACATTTTTTTCAATGATTTTACACTACGATTAATAAATTACTACTAAAAATTATTATTGACTTTTCATTTTGAATCTTTACTGTATTATTTCTACTTTACCAATTACCACTGAAATAAGTTTCTACTTTACAACGCCGAATAATAAACCACATTACTACTAGTATTATTTAATAAAATGTAGTATATAGGTTGATGAGTAAGACAGCATTATTATTGGTTAAAATTTCATTGTTTTTGTGTTTGAAAGTTCCCATGAAATAGTTAATAAAATAAAAACTGTTACGAATAATTATTCTTTCTTTTACATAAAAAAAACAAATATTATACAACACGCGCATACACGCGCCTGATCAATTTATATATTTTAAACCATTTCCCTCAAAAATAAAATAAAAAAGAGAGAAAAAAAAAAAAACACAGCAAAAACGTCTTCTTCATCTTCTTCCCTTCTCTCCTCCCTCGAGCTTTGCTCCCCTCTCTCTCTCTCTTTTGTCTTTCCCTTTCGTTTCTCTTTTGTCTTCCTTCGTTCTTTTGTCTGTATCATTCATATTTATAAATCCAGAACCCGGAACGTCTCTTCTTCCAACTCTATTAAACCAGATTTCTCTCAATCTCTATCTCTCTCTCTCTCTCGTTTTCTTCATGAAACCCTTTTCCTCATTCTCACTCTTCGACAAATCCGAATTTCACAGTGACCCAATTCTTTGATTTTTAGGAAAAATCTCATCTTTTCGGTTTTTTCAATAAACCAAGATCCACAAAACCGGCATTTCAATTCCGACACTTTTTTCCCGGTTTAAATCTCGAGAATTCCGGCAAAATTCAGAGACCCACGAGCTTCCTGAATCAAAGGTTTGTAATGAATCGAGATGGGTTTCTGTTTGATTTTTCACTGTCTCTTTCATCGAATCTGTTTGCGTGTTCGTAATCTCTGATTTATGACGTATCTTATTACCAGATGTTGGATTGATGTATGTATTTAGCCTAATTTCATAATCAAAAACAACCAAAAAAAATCGTTTTTTTTTTATACCTAACATCTAATTTTTGTATTAATCTTAGACGTTGAAATGATGACACAAGCTTCCTCCTTTTATTTTGGTTTCTGTCTGAAACTATAAAAAATTGTCTTAAAAAAATATTATTTCTGTTCTTCATTTTCTGCATTTTCGATTTGACTAATGATTATGCATGTCTCTTGAAACAAATCTTGTTCAAAAGGTTGTGTCTTGATTCATAATTGTTCAAAATCTGACTTGGAATAGGTTCTGTACTGTGAAATGGATGGTTCTATGTTGTTACTTTTGTTGTGGCTCTATTGAATTCAGATTTGTAAGATTCAAGGTTATAACTTTGGTATTATTTGTGTTGTTTATTCAGTGTTATTGAAGAATGGAAGCAGAGACGTCTTGGACTAATTATCCTTATAGTTACATGACTACTACTTATGCCCCTGAAGCTGTGTTATACTCAGAGCAAAGCGACGACGAGACGAAAATCGAAACCTTTTCGATGGATTCGCATCTTCCCGACGATTTATTAGAACGAATCCTCTCGTTTCTTCCCATTGTAAGTATTTTCAGAGCTGGTACAGTTTGCAAAAGATGGAACGAGATTGTATCGTCTCGAAGGTTCTTATGGAACATTTCGAACAATTCGGTTCCTCAACGGCCTTGGTATTTCATGTTTACTAGCTCTGATGATCCCTCGGGGTATGCTTACGATCCGGATCCGGTTATTCGGAAATGGTACGGTTTCGATCTTCCTTGTATCGAAACGCCGAATTGGTTTGTTGCTTCGTCTTGTGGATTGGTTTGTTTTATGGATAATGATTGCAGAAACAAGATTTACGTGTCGAATCCGATTACTAAACAGTGGAGACGGCTTATCGAACCGCCGGGTCATAGATCGACTGATTATACCGCAATGTCGACATCGGTAAACCGAGTTAACCGGAGTTATTCGGTTTCGATTGTTAAATCGAAGCAAGTTCCGGGGAGTTACGTACAATGGGATTTATCGATTCATATGTATAACTCGGAAACGATGACATGGACGACATGTTTAACCGATGTTTTAACCGGATGGCGCGGAGGTAACGAAAGCGTGATCTGCGACGGTGTTTTGTACTTTCTGATTTACTCGACGGGCGGTTCGGATCATCGACATGGATTAATCGCTTCGGATATGGGTTTATCGTCGAATAGCGGAATCTTGATGAGGAGTTTTATACCGATGCCGTGTTCGTTAACTTGCGGGAGATTGATGAATCTAAAAGAGAAGCTCGTGATCGTTGGAGGAATCGGAAAGCACGATCGACCCGATATTATAAAAGGGATTGGGATTTGGGTTTTGAGGAAAGGAAGGAAAGAATGGGAAGAAATGGCGAGAATGCCGCAGAGATTCTTCCAAGGTTTCGGCGAATTCGACGATGTTTTCGCGAGTAGCGGTACCGATGATTTGGTTTACATTCAAAGTTACGGTTCTCCCGCGCTTTTGACGTTTGATATGAAGGTTAAGTATTGGAAATGGTCACTGAAATGTCCTGTTACTAAGAGATTCCCTCTTCAGTTGTTTACCGGGTTTTGCTTCGAACCGAGACTCGAGATTTCTCCGTAAGTTTGTAATGAAGAAGACGAAGCGGTTCGGGTTTTTGTTTCTCCTATTGGATTGTTTTTGCACAGAGAAATCAATCACTGAGCTTGAAGATGAAGATTGATACAGGGTAATGTGTTTTTAAATTATTTGGTAATGTTGTTATTTGCGATTTGGTACTCTATTAATTATAGAATTATTAAAGGAGTCATGTGTTTTGAGTTTGTCAATTGAGTCCTCTTAGTTAATGAACCTTTTCAACATGTGGCCCACAATATCTCGTAATGGGTCAGAATTCTGAAACTGGAGGTTGTCTTGTTGCTGTTCTTAGGAGGATAAAGTAATGATTTTTGTTTTTTTTTTCTGTTTTTTCTTATAGAGATATTAATAGTTGGTTTTTAAATGTGTATCCATTATTTGTAGCTGTAAATTAGATTTATGTTTTTTTTGTACTTGTATAAAACTGGACCTATTTTCGTGATGGGATTTGTCAGGTTTGGCAGTGTTAGGTTTACAGGTAATGGACAACAGCTAATTTTTTTTTCTTTTTTGTTTTGTATTTTTATGATTTTCAGAGGGGTCACTTATTTTCGTAGCTTTGATAAATATTACATTATTAGTTTTTTTTTTTTTGGTCGAACACATTATTAGTTAATAACTCGTGTAGAAGTTAAATGAAGAAATTATGTATGGATTTCTACAAGATTTTTCTTTTGTTTTTGTTTTGCTCATGATTACAGGTTTTTCATTTCTTGGTTAATAGTTAAAATTCGTCACCTTACATAAAATACATAAAGGGAAATTAGGCTTAATAAGACAAAAAAAAATTATAATTCAAAACCTAACCATTTATCCTATTTCTAGTGGATTTCCTTAAGCTACATGGGTTAGTTTTAGTTAGTTGATGAATTATTAATTTTTTGTTTGTTATTTTTGCAATTCACCCATACATAAATGTGTGTCATTTTCATTATGTCAAATTAAAAGAAAATTTGACAATTAGTCTGACCCATCAAATCATTTAATAGTTAAAGACAATAGCAAATTAACTTTTAAAAAAATGAAAAGAAAAAAAAACTAGTTTGGCTTTCAATAGAGAATTGGAGATACTTTAACAAACTAGTTTATGAGACAAATTTATGAGTAACTAATAAGTGAACAAAAAAGAAAGAACAAATTATATAACCCCACATTGCAGACCGAAATCCATAACTTAATTTTTCTGATTAAACTACCTACAATGGTTAACCTTTTGTTAAACTTATGAATTATTCCACAACTAGAGAAATATGATTCTAACGCCGTTAATATTGTTTCGAAACTTTCATTGGTAACTACTATCCATTACTTAATCGTAGTGTAATATATAAGTATTTTTTATATTATTTGAATCAATCCACATTATTTCGTTCTGTATTGCATTCGAAGTCTAACCGGTTAACTAAAGCATAACTTCACCACGTTTTGAAAGATATAGGGGGGTTTTCGTGAATAATTAATTTTTTCATTGGCTTTTCTTGATTATTCGTAAAAATTAGGAACCAAACCAGTAAATTCAACTCTGACGTTTCTTAAATTCAAAATTCAAAATTCTGCAGCAAACCCAAACCGGATATGTGGATTGTTATAGCACAAAATATGAGTATACAGTTTTGAGTCAAAGTCTTGGAAGTTTTTCGACGGCTCTCGTGACTAGGCACGTAGAGTTATACAAAAGGCGTGTCTCTAGAGGGAAATACGTACTGGTTTGCTCGAGATATGTTTCCAAACGAACAATTAGAGGTCGGTGAATTCTTGGTCTGTTTTGATTTTACAACTGAGAGGTTTGGACCGCGTTTTCCTCTACCGTTCCACTATTCTCAAGGATTTACTGTGAAGCATTCTAGTGTTGGAGACGACCAACTTGCTGTGTTGTTTCGGCGCAGCGGTACATTGAGTTTGGAAATGGAGATTTGGGTTACCACTAAGATTGAGCCTGAAAATGTGTCGTGGAACAAGTTGTTCTTAACGGTAGATATGGCACCACTTGCTAGTTTACAGTCTAGTATATGGAGTTTCTTCATTGACCGAAAGAAAAAAGTTGCGGTGGTTATAGCTGAAGAGAGGGATGTGAACCCTACTCGTAACACAGCTTACATCGTTGGAAAGAATGGATACTTGAAACAAGTGGATCTTAGCGAATCCAGACACACGAATACTTATCGAAATGGGTTCTCTTATGTTCCAAACTCAGCGCAAATCAAGCAAGCTTCTCGAGGTAACCAAATTATTAATAATTTCGAGGTAAGCAAGTTTCGCCTTCTTCTCTTGTCTTAGGCTAAATCTAGTCACTACAAGAAAACATCACGGTTTCTGACGGAATTCCCAGCCGTCGGAATTTCCGTCAGACAGTTCTGTCGGATTACTGACGGAGTTGTGACGAAAAATCATTCCGTTGTGATTCCGTCAGTTTTTTGTGATGGATTCCTGACGACAAAGGTTGTTGTCAGTATGCCGTCATAAATCCGTCAAAATTTTCGACAACATACCGACGGCAGTAAACGGTCCGAATATTCTGACGGTAATACTGACGGATATCTGACCGAAATCAGATTTTTTTGTAGTGCCAACGGAATTCCGACGGAATGCTGACGGTTTCCGATGTCGGCAAACTTTGACTGGTTAACAAATCGTCTGGGTCGGCCGATGGGATTGATGTATTATTGTGTCGGAAGTTTTGACGGTTGTCAGACGGATTTCTGACGGATTTTCATTCTACTTAAGTTTTAAAATTTCTTCAGACGTTCATAACAACATTTGAAAACCAAAAAAAAATTTTTAAGAGATGAGTTCTTTATATTTTCGGTCATGGATGGACGGGCCAATAAGGGAAGAGGGGTCTAACTTATTAACGACCGAATACACTGATGGTATTTGCCAGTTCATGCAGTTACCCAGAAATCAAGAGGCGGCCAACAAAGGTCAGGATATCAAATGTCCTTATTCTAATTGCTGTAATAGAATTAGTGCTGCAGTTTCTACTGTTTGGAACCACTTATATAGATATGGATTTAGGCCGGGATATAAGGTTTGGTTTTTACATGGAGAAAGGAATTATGAATATGGTAGTACCAGTAGCAAGGAACCTTATTTTCCGTCTAGCGTTGGGGAACCTACAGCAGATGTAGATGTTGGGGTTAGTACGGTTGCGATGGTTATAGAAAATTTCCAGTCCGGTGGTTTTGAGGGTGATAGGGTTGAAGAACCTAATTTAGAATCTCGAAGGTTTTTTTCGATATGTTAGACGCAGCAAAGCAACCACTATACAACGGTTGTAGGGATGGTCATTCACCGCTATCTTCTGCTACTAGGACGATGAACATAAAGACTGATCACAATTTGTCCGAAGAATGTGTTGATGCAATCGCCGAATTCGTTAAAGATATTTTGCCTGATGATAATGAGTCCCCAGGATCATACTACGAGATCCAAAAACTTGTCGCCGATCTTGGTTTGCCCTACCAGGTTATAGACGTGTGCATTGACAACTGTATGATATACTGGAGAGAAGTAGAGAACCGGAACAAATATAAATTTTGCAAGAAACCCCGATTCCAGGACACAAGTGGCAGGGTGAAGATTCCATTCAAACGGATGTGGTATTTACCCATAACGGAGAGGTTGAAGAGGCTGTACGAATCAAACCGCACAGCTAAGCCTATGAGATGGCATGCAGAGCATAGTCAAGATGGAGATATCACGCATCCTTCTGACGCGGAAGCATGGAAACACTTCTAATCCGTACATCTAGATTTTGCGTATGAACGACGGAATGTATACATAGCCTTATCCACTGATGGTTTTAACCCATTTGGCAAGCATGGAAGAAAATATTCGTTGTGGCCGGTCATCATAACACCTTACAATTTGCCTCCATCTATGTGCATGCGACGAGAGGTCCTCTTTCTCTCAATTCTAGTTCCCGGGCCAGATCATCCAAGACGGTCGCTCGATATATTCCTCCAACTATTGATCTTCGAGTTGCAGATGTTGTGGGAGCATGGTGTTGAGGTATATGATGTTTCAATCCAGCAGAATTTCAAGATGTGTGCGGTACTTATGTGGACCATAAGCGATTTTCCGGCATATGGTATGTTATCTGGATGGACAACACATGGAAGATTGGCATGTCCTTATTGCCAAGACAATACTTCAGCATTCCAACTGCAGCACGGAAGGAAAACTTCATGGTTTGATTGCCATAGGTGTTTTTTACCGCCAAATCATCCATATCGTCGGTCTAAAAGACATTTCAGGAAGAATGAACAAGTGTTACATGGTCCACCTCCTCAGATAGATGGTCGCAGCATATTGGAACAGTTACGAGATTTTGGTGCAGAGCGAAGTCCTGAATGTGGGGGTAATGGCCATTACTCCGTCGATGGTTGTGGGGAATATCACAATTGGCACAAGAAGAGTATATTTTGGGATTTGCCTTACTGGAAAGACCATCTACTGCGGCATAATCTAGATGTCAAGCATGTGGAAAAGAATTTCTTTGACAACATCATGAACACCGTATTAAACGTCCCAGGAAAGACCAAAGACAACTGGAAGTCTAGATTCGACTTACCATCAATTTGTTCGAGGCCATCTCTTCATGTTTCGAACAGTAGATTGTCGATGCCTGCTTACCGGTTAGACGCTAGGAAGAAAGAAGAATTTTTTGACTGGTTCAAAAAATTTGTCAAATTTCCAGACGGCTACGCATCTAATCTACGTAATTGCGTGGATTCGACGGAAGGCAAGTTTACAGGAATGAAGAGTCATGATTGTCATGTCGTGATGCAGCGTATTCTACAATTTGTATTTGCATATCTTCTTCCAGAATCTATCCACCAAGCAATTGGAGGTATATTTATTACTCCCATTTGTGTATTACTACCATAATATTACTATATATTTACTAACTTGTTTACATTTCTGTGTTATGTAGGAGTTGGTGCATTCTTCCGAGATTTGTGTTCAAGAACGCTGACCGTCCACGGGATACGTAACTTGGAGGCCAAAATCCCGGTACTCCTTTGTAACCTTGAGAAGATATTTCCACCGTCTTTTTTTGACGTTCTGGAACATCTTCCTATTCACCTCCCACGAGAAGCAGCCTTAGGAGGCCCTGTTCAATACCGATGGATGTATCCGTTCGAGCGTTACATGTTCCACCTGAAGAAAAAGGTTAAAAATTTGAGCAGGGTTGAGGGATCTATTGTCGCACAAAGCCTAAACGAGGAAGTCTCACAATTTGCTGAATGTTACTTTCCACGGGAAGTTAGTACTAAGATGAGACGGCCTCCCCGACATGATGATAGAGGTGAGAAAGCAGTGTATGCCGTGGTTGTTCCTGAGTTGTTTGCCCAAGTTGGTCGAGCCAGTGGAAAAGCAAAGAAACGCAAACTATCACCAGGAGAGGTCAAACATTTGCATACGTATATTCTCAGAAACTATGACAAAATTTTTGAGTACGAAAGGTATATATATATCAGTTATCATTATAAATTTATTGAATTATTTGACTTCATCTACTAACGACTGTTATGTTACAGGATCTACATGTCTCTCGCACGTGATTACCATCGTGATAAGACACATGCCGAACTTGCTGTCTTCAAAGACGAAGAATTTGAGGTGTGGTTGAAATGTTATGTAAGTTTAATATTATTACTTACTCTTACGTTTCCAAGTTTTCACGTTCATATGTTACTTATATCTTACTTATTTTTAGGTTTCCGATTGTATAGCATGTGGTCATTCACTCCCGGCATGGTTAGTGGAGTTTGTTCATGGTTTACGCAGCACCGCGATTTCATATCCCCAGTTTTGCACTAGGGGATATTCGTTCAGGATCCGCGAGGAAGGACGTCAAAGGTCAACTGCTTACTATGATATTTCGGCGCAATCCGGCGATACCATGTACTATAGGATTTTAAAAGAAATCTTGGAAATCCGCTATCCAAGAATGTTGAACTTGAGGTGCGTTGTGTTTATGGGCGATTGGTATGATCCATCAAATGGTCGAGGGGTTCGAGTTGACCAGCTTGGTGTTATTTCAATAAATTCAAGCCGGAGATTGCAGTATTATGATCCATTTATCCTTGCGTCTCAAGCAGACCAGGTATCAATATATACACTAATATGTTTACCTATGTACTCATAGTTAAGGTTTCTTGTTCATGTATATTAACAATATCAACTAATTATTAATAGGTTTGCTACATTCCATATCCTTGAGTTGCCTACCGTACTGATCCGTGGATCACAGTAACGCCAATAAACCCAAGAGGAAAAATATATGGAGTTCTAGAACATGATGTTCTACAACCATCCAGAAGTGTACCAATGTCACCTGTTGAGGAGATAGATAACATTGACCTTGTCGTTGATGTCACACATGTCGGGGATGATCTAGTGCATTTGGACGAAGAGGAAACACTAGGGGAATTTGACGACGATTCAGACTCCATCCCTAGTGAAGGTCCCTTCGAAGATTCAGAATAATAATTTGGGAATAAATGTTTGATTTTTTATGTTCTTCTCTCACATTTGTGTGTTCCGTATAATATTTTTCATTTCATTAAATAAAGGAATAAATCTTAATTATTTCTGCTGTGGACTAATATTGTGTATCATATTATTTAATAGTATATATATATTCATATTCACTGACTAATTAACGATAATTATTGGTATTGCAACTCCAATAAAACATTACATATAATGAAACATAAAATTTAGAACACATTCTTAAACAGGTACACGAAATCCTTGCAAATATTAAACACACAACGGTTATGGTACAACTACATAATAAACTCCGCATTTTAAAATCATATGTCGGTTTCCACTTTAGTGATGTTCTTTCCCTTTTTCTTCTTTTGTTAGAACCATTTAATGATGTTCTTTCCCTTTTTCTTCTTTTCTGGAGAATCTACAAATCCGTCGCACAATTCGCTTTTGATTGCATCAACATCTATATATATGTTTGGCTTCTCTGGACTTTGGGCGAACTCGAAATCATAGTAATGATCCTTTGGTGGAGAATCTGTAAATCCGTCGCACAATTCACGTTTGATTGCATCAACATCTAAATTTAAGTTTGGCTTTTCTGGGCTTTGGGCGAATTCATAATCATAGTACTGATCTTTACATACGTTTGAAGTACTTCCACTGTAAGTATCTGACTTTTCCATCAATTGACATGGTTGCTCAGCTTCGATTGGATTGGCGTGGTGGATGTTTTGCGACCACTGCCTGTCAGGCACTATTGTTAATGTGGAATCTTCTTTATGGATTGGTGAGCAGGTATCAAATTCCCACGAGTAAGTGGGAATCTCTTGAGTTAATTTGTCGCAATGAGATTCGGTTTCCCAGGAGTATTTTGGAACATAAAAAAAATTAGCCTCGGCTGTTGTTTTTGCGTCTTCATTTGGAGAGCTAGAAGACATATTTTTTGTTTGTGACTAAGAGGTGTAGAAGATATAGACTCCATCAGGTGTATTTATAATAGAAGTTATCTGTATAAACCATCGGTATTCTGTCGATATTCCGTCTGTACTACCGTATTACCGACGGAATTCAGACTACACGATGTCGGCAACGTTTGATTGGTCAGCTGTACCGATGGATTTCCAACGCAGCTATGTCGTTAGAATTGTGTTACGGATGTCCGACGGATTGCTGACGATTTCTGATGTCGACAAAGATTGATTGGTCAGGTGGATCAGCAGATTTCCGACTGAGATAAGTCGTCAGAATTATGTAACGGAATTCCGACAGAATTATGACGGTTTACGATGTCGGCAAACTTTGAGTGTTTAATAAATCGTCTGCAGTTGCCGCAAAAATTTGTGGGGTGTTATGTCGGAGTATTTTGACGGATTTCCGACGGAAATCCGACGGATATCAGTTCTACATAAGTTTGCACATTTTGTCATTCCTTTATAAAAAAATTTCAACACGCACTCATAACATAGAAAAATTCAATTGCGTAATGCCAAACAGAGATTTGTGGAATTACTATATGCAAAACCGAGCCCCCGGTCATAACCCTCCAAACACAACTCTTGTTCCTTCAAGCCCTCCTTACGATAACTTAAATGTTACTGAAGCTGAACCGACAATTTCACTCTGTCAACCTCAACAATCCCTGAACCAAACGCCCGTAATACCGGGACCTGGCCAAGTTGTACGCCGAGGCCTGTTTCGAAAGAGGTCTCATGATGCGCAGGTGATGCGAGGTGAAAGTTCTCAGGCACGCCCAGCACAAGATTTTATTCGTGAGGTCATTAATGAGGCACCACAGACCGACCAGGATTTTAGTATTCCTCGGTGGACTTCTACTATCGATTACATACTCCGTGAAGGTATATATGTAGGTTTACTTTTACAATAATGATTGTAGCTGACAAATACTAAATCAATCATTCATACATGTAGGTTCTTATAACAATAGGAGCACACCATTCTGGTCCCAGCTTGCAGAAATTCAATGTCCGCATTCACAATTTGTGAAAGTGAAAAAGGTTTACGTTTTCGACCTATTTTATTAACATGTAGACATAAGATTTATCTCACAAGTATATTCTATTTCATTATCATATTGTGGCTATGGTCTCTAGTTTAACCCCCAATGACCAGGGAGATCTGCTAGTAACCTTTAAAGATCCTTCTGGAAAAATCGAGGGAACCATGCACCATAACATCTTCAAGAAGGAGGAGTACAGACTCACCACTGGTGTAGGTGCGGTGGTCATCCTAAAGAATGTTACCGTTTGCCGTTTTAACAGGAACTCAAAGTACCTTAACATCACAGAGCGGAACATTGTTAAGGTACATGTATATTATAAGTTTATAAATTTTTCTAGGAAATCTTAATTAACTAATTAAATTCATTTTTGAAACAGATAATCGGTGCTAATTCGATGATTGCTGAATACCAACCAACGGAAGTATGTACCATTGATGATGAAGATGACGGAACTACTGGCTACGAATATGAAACAGTTCCAAACTCAGATGATGATGAATAAACATCCGACCCGTCCATGATTTTAATATTTTCCGACTTTCCATTGTACGAGTGTATCTGGATAATGTTGTTATGTGTAATATTTTACCCTCCATGATTTTATTATCTACCATCGATGATTTTATATGTTATAATACGGATTTCCAACTTAATTTGTTTTCAATTAAAAATCCCCCTTAGAAAAAATTAAAATTAAATAACACTACGCTATTTTAACAATTTTCCAATTTTTCCCAATGTATGGTTTGAATTTCAATTCTTATAGGTGTTTATAATTTTAAATGATTTATACAAATTTATAATATGCTTAATCCACAAAATTCTATAATTTAAAAATTGTTACAATTCTCCATTAAAAATTTTACTAAAAACACATAAATCTCTTACATAGGAAAATATAATACAAAAATTAAGAATCCGTCAGAAATCCGTCATTATTTGCTGACGGAGTTTAGACGGATCCTTATTTTTTTTATTTTTTCGGTTTAAAAAAGAAATAAATAAAAAATAAAGAATTCATGAGAAATCCGTCAGACTATAATGACGGATTTCTGACGGTTTCTTATTTTTTTTATTAATTTTTCCATAATTGAAAAATAAAAATACAATAATGCGTTAATGATTTGTAACGGATCCTTAGTTTAAATATGTTTTGCTCGCATACATATAAACTCAATATTTGTTTAGAAAGTACGATATTTTAATAATTTTCCTATTTTTTTCCAATGAATTGAATTTCAATTCTTATAAGTGTTTGTAATTTATAAGGATTTATACAAATTTATAATAGGATTAATGTACAAAATTTTTTAAATTTAAAAAAAAACCCACATGAATCTCTTACATTTAAAAAGTAAAAACCTGATACATATTTTCAAAAACTTTATAAATAGTTTTAACCGGAAAAAAATAAAAAAAATATAGGATCCGTCAGAATTCCGTCTTTAATGTCTGACGGAGTTCTGACGGATCCTTTTTTTTTCGGTTTAAAAAAAGAAATAAATAAAAAATAAAGAATCTGTCAGACTATAATGACGGATTTCTGACGGTTTCTTATTTTTTTATTAATTTTTCCATAATTGAAAAATAAAAATACAATAATGCGTTACGGATTTGTAACGGATCCTTAGTTTAAATATGTTTTGCTCGCATACATATAAACTCAATATTTGTTTAGGAAGTACGATATTTTAATAATTTTCCTATTTTTTCCAATGAATTGAATTTCAATTCTTATAAGTGTTTGTAATTTATAAAGATTTATACAAAATTATAATATGATTAATCTAAAAAATTCTTTAATTTTAAATTTGTTACAAACTAAAAAAAAAACACATGGATCTCTTACATTTAAAAAGTAAAAACCTTATTAAACTTTTTTAAAAAAACTTAAGAATCAGTCAGAAATCCGTCATTATCGTCAGACGGATTTCTGACGACAAACCCTAATTTACTGTGAGAGTTGGATCGACCCACAGGTCGAGCTCGAGCAAACAGAAAAAAGGATTTCTGTGAGAATTGGATCGACCCACAGGTCGAGCTCGGGCAAACAGAAAAAGGATTTCTGTGAGAGTTGGATCGACCCATAGGTCGAGCTCGAGCAAACAGAAAAAGGGATTTCTGTGAAAGTTGGATCGACCCATAGGTCGAGCTCGAGCAAACAGAAAAATGGATTTCTGTGAGCGTTGGGTCGACCAACAGGTCATGCTCGAGCAAACAGAAAAATATATTTCTGTGTGAGTTAGATCGACCCATGGGTCGAGCTCGAGTAAAGTTTTTATATTTTGAATCCGTCAGAAATCCGTCATTATTGTCAGACGGATTTCTGATGGAAAACCCTAATTTACTCCGGCCTAAACACTTCGATCTCGTCGAAAAAGCGGGAATATCTGACGGAATTCCGACGGATTTTAACACTGCGACGGAATTCCGACGGATTTTAATATACCGTCATAATTCCGTCGGAATTCCGTCGCAGTGTTCTTTAAAATCCCACATTTCGTATTCCCCGCAGACACAAAACCAGAGCAACCAAAAAAATTCCCCAATCTCCTCCGTCACTCTGTCCGATTTGCCGCCGATTATCACCGCCGATTGTCACCCGACTCACCAAATCAATGTAAGTTCTTGTTGGTTTAAAGATTATGAACAAATCCGTTGAAAATTTATAAATCCGTTCAAATCCGTTCTTGAAATTGTGTGTTATTCAATTGGAAAAGGGTAAATGTCGAATTTGAAGCATAGTTTAACATGATTTCGTAATTGATTTATGAATTTAAGAATTAGGGATTTAGAAAATTTTATGAATTTAGGGATTAACAAATATTTTAGAAATTAGGGATTTAGAAAATTTATTATTTTTGAAATTTTGATAAAATAGGGATTTATGGATATATAGATTAAGGTATTATGATAATTTGAGGAACTTACCATTTGCAATTAATTTAATTCCAATTCTAATAAGTGTTTGTAATTTATTGAGATTTTTAAAATGTAATTTGAAAAAAAATTTAAAAACATTAAACTCTTAAATTTTAAAAAAATTTATAAACTTTTACAAACATGTAACTCTTAAATTGGTAAACACAACATAAAATTATGTAACTTTTAAAAACATTTAACTTTTTAAAAAAATTGACTAAACTTTAAAAAACTCTTAACTTTTTAAAAATTTAAATTTTTTTAAAAACTATACAAATTTTAATAATTAAATATGGGAGTTGTATGGAAGAATTATTGAAAATGTTAAGTAATTAGGGATTTATGAAAACCAAGGGATTTTAATTTGTATTGTTTTAAATGTTTCTTTAATGTTTTTTAAAAATATTTTAACATATCCAAAATCCCAAATTCTATATATATAAGATGAAAAAATCAAAAATTAACTATATCTTAAAAAACCTTTAAACCGTTTAAAAATTTTGCGTGTTTGTTCTTGGTGATGTCGTGGAATTATTTCATTGCTTTTTTCACGAATTTCCAATATCGCATATTACCAAATTACCATAAATCCTAAAATCCATAAATTCTAACATCTCAAAAACTCAAAAACTCAAAATCATAATTCCCAAAAGCCCTAACTCCGTAATAAAGATTGTAAATTTTATATCTATAATTGACATAGTAATTTTAAATATGGAAGAAAATTAAAAGGTTATAAAATTTTTTTTGAAATCGTAGGGATTATGAGATATTTCATGCTGCTAGCGGAGGCGGTGGTTCCAGTAGGGGAGGTGGGACTGCGAGTGATTCGCAGATCCCAACCACTCCTGTTATGGGTACAACTGGCTCTGCTGCTCGCACGGCAATGACCATCGAGGAGTTTGTGTCGCAACCAGGTCGGGATAGGTTGACACGCCTTGACCCGGAATTACCACCCTACACGACCTGGTAATGACTACTTTTTAAAATTAAAATGATTATATTAGCTTAATAAATATTGTTTACAAAATAAGAAACAAAATACCGTGTAGGTTCCAATTTTCGAGAAACAGCATGATTACTAAGCCGTATCCCACGTATGAGTCGATGCCGGCTGCAGACCAGGACACATGGTTTCGGCAATTTGCGGTATGTGTTTATATTCTTAATTAAATATACAATTTTTTATATTAAATTCCAATTGTCAATAATTCGAGTATTGGTTTTCTTTGCAGCAAGAATTTACGTGGGACCCCCAGCTAACTCCTCAGGTCCGACGTAATTTCGACAAAAAGGCGAAGAGAAAGTACTCGCAGAAGATGAACGAGTGGAAGGACGGGTGGAGAAAAAAAGGGAAGGTGCCTAAGGTTATTAAAGACAACCAAACATTATGGGATGGACTTGTTGCACATTGGGAACTGGAGGCCACTCAAGCGACATCCGGCCAAAACTCGACTAACCGGAAGAGCCAGCGGAATGGGAAGGGAGAGGCGACCCACAACCTCGGTGCAACGAGCAAGGCATCACGTGTTCAGCAACTGGTAATTTTCATAATTTTCCAAATATTTTTAATTATCGCTAACATTTTTCGTACTTGAATATGCTAACAGTTTGAGAAGACCGGTGTGCGTCCTTCGCATGTTGATATCATCAGAGATGCACACACCAACAGAAAGACGGGTGAAATCCAAGATGCGATTGCTCGGGAAATCGTGGAGAGTGTGGAGAAGGCCGGGCAGCAATACCTCCTATCGCAACCGATCGTCGAAGGAACTCCGCCGCTAACCGAAGTTCCATTCGACAAGGACAACGAGTTCACTTACGAGATTAGTAAACGTGTCAATTTTAAACACATTTAAAATACCTTTTAATACTAATACGTTTTGAAATTGATTTTTTTTTTCTTAGGTAACCCCTAAGAGTAGAGGTCGTGTCTACGGCCTCCCCGAAGACAGTTGCTCATCCGTTTCGTCGTTTCGCTATCATGGTGGTAGCACTTTGGTAGAACAAAACGCCGAACTGACCCAACGGGTTAGCTCTTTGGAGGAACGGTACGACAGAGAGAAGGCGGAGGCGGAGGCACGTCTGCAGAAACAGATTGAGGAGGCGGAGGACCGGCGCAAGAGGGAGATGGCGGAGGTGGAGGCACGGCGTCTGAGAGAGAAGGCGGAGGCGGACGACCGATGCCGTGCAATGGAGGAGAAGATGATTGAGTTCTTACGTCGTCAAGGACTTTAAATTTATATTGTAATTTAAATTTAATTTAAAACTTTAAATTTGTTTTTAAAACAATTTCTATTTAAATTTTATACATTTAAATAAGGAAAAAAAATATTCATTTAAATAAAAATAAAAAAATTTTAAATATTTCCAAATCCGTCAGAATTCCGTCGGTGTGGGCCGACGGATTTCTGACGGGCCATGGATCACCGGAATTCCGACGGTTTTTAAACGGCTTGATAAACTGACGGAATGCCGACGGTCCTACAAGCCGTCGGTTTTGACGACCGTCAGAATTCCGTCAGTTAATTGAGCCGTTTGAAAACCGTCGGAATTCTTTGATCCGACGGACTTCCGACGGTTTCCTGACGGATTCCGGTGATCCGTTCGCCGTCAGAATTCCGTCAGGGTGGCCTGACGGAATTCTGACGAAATAGAACCGACGGACAAATCCGTCAGAAATCCGTCGGAAAACCCCTGATTCCGACGGATTTCTGACGGATTTGACCGTCAGAAACCGAGATGTTTTCTTGTAGTGAGTTGGAAACCCCCCATGATGGTAGTGATGATATATAGATCTACTAGTGTTTTAGGCTTAGCTAACAATCTTTAAGAACTATTATGTCTTTGCTCGATGATATTTGAATAGAATTTGGTCAATTATTACTTTGCTTTCTCATCTCTTATACAAATTTCCAAGTGTGGGCTGTTTTACATCTCTATGTCAGAATTTCAAGCTTTGAAAGCTTCACTTCCATAACACTTTGCAAAATATGAATTGTGGTAATATGGAGATCATTGAGTATTGAAAAGCATTTTGTATCAATGTTACTATTATTTGTTCAAGTACAAGGAAAGGAAATCGAATAAATGTGGTCAATACAAGAATCTTGAGGCTGATGATGCTAAAAATGACACTTGTGTTAAAAAAGATCACTGCTTTGAGAACAGAATTGAAGATTTGGAATCGATTAGTATCTTTTAGATTATTTTCTTTTACTAAACAAAAAAATAATTCTTTTTACATAAAGATGTCTTGGTTCCAAGGTTAGTTGTAATACAGACTCGATCCTTATAATTAATCTTTATCAATAAACGACTATTCAAAGTTGTAATCGGTTTGAAAGATGTAGGGGCTTTCGTGGACATTTCGTTTTCATGGGCTTTTCTTTGAATATTCGTGAAAGTTAGGTACCAAACTAATAAATTCAACTCTTGCTTTTCTTCCCGTATCTAATTCCTACGTCAAAATTCGGAATTCTGTAGCAAACCGAAATCAAACCGGACCGGTTATTAGATAGATAAGAACACGTATATAGATTAGTCTCTTTACTTTCGTAGCCGTTCGTCTCTCTCTCTCTCTCTCTCACCTGAAAACCGAGTCTCTTTCTAACTTCCGGCGACGATCTCGGCGGCGAAGTGATAAGCGTAGAGATTTGTGTATTTGGACGGAAGATGAGAAGTAGTGAAAATACAGATCTGTTCGATCCCAAACTCCAGATGGATTCTGATTTCTCTCGTCACGTTTCTTCTCCAGACGGCGATTTTGGATTCGCGTTTAACGATAGTAACTTCTCCGATCGATTGCTGCGGATCGAGATCATGGGTGGTCCTTCCGATTCTAGGTCCGACGTTGAAGGTTGTACTAGTATCGCCGATTGGGCTCGTCATCGGAAAAGAAGACGAGAGGATTTCAAAAAGGATTCCGGTGGTAATGGCTTTTTGCTTTTGATTATTTGATTAGGGTTTCGTTTTTGAGTCTGAGATTCGATTTTTCAGTGTCGATTTCAGATATAGTGGCGTGTCCTGAGGAGCAGATTTTGACTGATGAGCAACCTGATATGGATGGATGTCCTGGAGGTGAGAATCTAGATGATGAAGGAGAAGCAATGGTTGAAGAAGCTTTATCAGGTTTACTACTATCATCATTTTGAGAGAGTATTTGTTTGGCTTTCAGAAGAAGAAGAAGAACTTATTTTGATGTAGCTAGCTTTGGTTTTAGGTGATGATGAAGATACAGCTAGTGAACCAAACTGGGGAATGGATTGTTCTAAAGTTGTTAGGGTTAAAGAACTTCATATTAGCTCTCCTATCTTAGCTGCTAAAAGCCCTTTCTTCTATAAGGTATTATCAATGGTTCTTGATTGGTGTGATGTTAGTTTGGCTTATGCGTATCTTGCTCTTGATTCGTTTCGTTTCTTTTGCTCGATTTCGTTGTAGTTGTTCTCCAATGGAATGAGGGAATCTGAGCAAAGGCATGTCACTCTTAGAATTAACGCATCAGGTACGGAAGCTATTGCCTTGTGATTCTTGTGAATATATCTGAATGCGCTTCGTTTTAGGTAATTTAGAGATTCATAGTATTGAATTGATTCACATGATTACCTTGCTTTGTGTGTATGTTCAGAGGAAGCTGCGTTGATGGAGCTTTTGAACTTTATGTATAGCAATGCGGTATCTGTAGCTACAGCACCTGCCTTATTAGATGTGTTGATGGCTGCTGATAAATTTGAAGTTGCTTCTTGCATGAGGTACTGTAGTAGACTTCTCCGTAATATGCCTATGACTCCCGAGTCTGCGCTTCTCTATCTCGAGCTTCCCTCTAGTGTATTAATGGCTAAAGCTGTTCAGCCGTTAACTGATGCTGCTAAACAGTTCCTTGCTGCTCGTTACAAAGATATTACCAAGTAAGACCCTGAAACGACCTAACAGTTCCGAATGAAATTCTAAGATATTACGTATAACTCATGGTTACCTTTTTATCCAGGTTTCAAGAGGAGGTTATGTCTTTACCCTTGGCAGGAATCGAGGCGATTCTATCAAGCAATGATCTCCAAATAGCATCAGAGGATGCAGTTTTTGATTTTATTTTGAAATGGGCAAGGACACAATACCCTTCATTAGAGGAGCGAAGAGAGATTCTCGGGTCGCGACTTGCACTCTCCATCCGTTTCCCGTTCATGACATGCCGTAAACTGAAGAAGGTACTGACTTGCAGCGACTTTGACCACGAAATCGCTTCAAAGCTTGTTCTAGAAGCTCTTTTCTTTAAAGCAGAAGCACCACACAGACAACGTAGCCTAGCATCCGAAGAATCCGCCTCCGTTAACCGCCGTCTCACAGAAAGAGCTTACAAATACAGACCCGTCAAAGTCGTCGAGTTTGAACTTCCTAGACCGCAATGCGTAGTCTACCTAGACTTGAAACGAGAAGAATGCGCAGGGTTATTCCCCTCGGGAAGAGTTTATTCGCAAGCTTTCCACTTAGGCGGTCAAGGTTTTTTCCTCTCAGCGCATTGCAACATGGACCAACAAAGCTCGTTCCACTGTTTCGGTCTGTTCCTCGGTATGCAGGAGAAAGGGTCAGTCAGTTTCGGAGTAGACTACGAATTCTCGGCGAGATCAAAACCCACGGAGGATTTCACAAGCAAATACAAAGGGAATTACACGTTCACAGGAGGTAAAGCAGTTGGTTACAGAAACTTATTTGGGATTCCATGGACGGCTTTTATCGCCGAGGATAGTCTTTGCTTCATCAATGGCATTCTCCATCTTAGGGCTGAGCTTACAATCAAAAGGCCTACAGATCCTCAGTGACCGTTTCTTTGTTCCTTTATCCCACTCTCTTACCTTCTCTATAACCTTGGTTCTTTTGTAAGGCTTGACTAAGACTAGAGCTTATAAAAAGTTCAAGGTTAAAAACGTTTACACAGACGTCGTTTAAGTAAGAATGTAGATGCTTTTGGGTGTAGATTCTATTTACTCTTGTATCTTGGTTTGGTTTTTTTTTTTCCATCTGGTCAATTTTATTAAAAGGGTCCAACCCAACATCCAAGATTACAAACTAAGAGGGTTAACAAAACCCTTATCCACAACCGATGGAATTTTCTACTTTGACTAACACTTATGTCGGATTACAATAGCCGGCGACTACCACATTAGTCCCAGAGTTCTTAAGCCATGCGAAAGGGAGACACATAGATTACACAAAGAGAAATAAAACTAAGAAGAGGAAGTGAAGATACCAAATCCAACGCCGAACTCTGGAACCTGCATCGAAACAAACCAACTTCTCATCGAACCATTATACGTCAACAATGCACCGAAAACCAAGAGAAAAGGAAACCACTCCAAGAGCTGCCCAAACCACTCTCTACCAGCAACAGAGGACAAAGAAGCCAGCTGAACGAAGAAGCCCAGAGCACAAACACCACACTCAAGTTCGGCGTTGAATTTATGAATTTAACTTTATAGTTTGGTTTATAAATTTAACTTTTTTTTGTAACTACTTTTCAACGAAATTCTTTTTTTTTTTTGATGTGCTTTACAACGAAATTCTTGAGCATAGATTCTTTGCATTATGGACGAAGTTGCATAAACCAAGAAAAATATGCGAAACGAATAAAATGGTCGTGTATGTAATAACCCGGTTAAGTGTAAACGAACAAACCGGTTTAAGATGATTGAGTCGGTTTATATGGTATATAAATAAGTTTCAAGAATGCTTTCCTCGTAAACTCTACGCAAAGAGAGAAGGAATAATCTAAAAACCTACTACAAAAACAAAGATCAAACCAAAACAATTTATAGCCTTTAAACAACTTGGATTTTTGTCATTTCTTGAGTATTTTCGATGCCGAAGAACAAAGGAAAAGGAGGAAAGAACAGAAAGAGAGGTAAAAACGAAGCGGACGACGAGAAAAGAGAACTGATATTCAAAGAAGATGGTCAAGAATACGCACAAGTTCGTCGAATGCTTGGAAACGGCCGTTGCGAAGCCATTTGTATAGATGGAGTCAAAAGACTTTGTCACATAAGAGGTAAGATGCATAAAAAAGTTTGGATTAGTGGTGGTGACATTGTTCTTGTTGGACTTAGGGATTTTCAAGACGACAAAGCTGATATTATCTTGAAGTTTATGCCTGATGAAGCACGTTTGCTTAAAGCTTATGGTGAGCTTCCTGATAATGTTCGTCTTAACGAAGGAATTGCTGGTGGTGTTGATGAAGATGATGAAGGTGGAGTTGTTGATGATTATCTTGAGTTTGGTGATGATGAAATTAATAGGCTTTAAGCTTCCATTAAGGTATACAAATACAATAAATAAAACTCGTTTACGTATTTGTGATTATGAGCTGAATATGATCATGTAATATCTTCTATGCTATTTCTTTGTTAAAGGCATAAATATTGGTTAGTTGTTAAGATCTCACATAGATTATTAATCTTTATTTTTAATTTGGAAATCCATAAAATTGAATTCGAATTTCGTCTATATGTTAAAATCCATGGATAGTAGTACGGTATTACAGGTATAAAATTTTCTTTTTTTTTTGGGAGTTAGGATTTGGTAAAAGAAGATTTACCTTTGTTTGCATGATATATTTTGTAAAAAAAAATATTTGTTTTTTTACATTGAGATTGTTGATTTAGCTTTTGTAAAATATCGGTCTACACACCGAAAAAGGTTGTTCATTTGTAATATTGGGCTTTATAATTATTATTATAGGAGATTAACCCCATTTGGGGAAACTATATGGGCCATGTTTTAAACTAAATTTTACCTATCAGAAAAATGTATCACCACAAATTACAAAAGTTTACTAGAGTTGGTTAATTATGTTAATGATGGTGATACAATCATACAAATTGCAATAGTTTTTTTTTTTTTTTTTTTTGTGCAACTTTTGCAATAGTTTTGTATAAAGAATATTTTGTTTTTCTTCTATACAATTACTCGTCTATCAAAACTATGTCGTCTGATTTTGAAATAAGATAATTCACCTGGATTGAAATAGATCTGACTTTTAATTTGAGCCATGCGTTTGTTTCAGTTGGATTATTTAATTTCCCCATAAAATTCAAACTAAACTGACCTGACCTGACCGTTGGTTATATACCGTACACGTGGTACATTGTCCCATATTTTACACTGTTCACAATCATTTTTTTTTTTTACACAATCATGAGACAAACAGAGTATTATAGTAGTACACAAATTATTATAAATGAATTGTAAAGTTTACACGACAAAAAAAAAAAAGAATTGTGAAGTTTACATTTTGCTACAATTTACCAAAACTAAACTATACACACGTTTCTTTCTGTTGCCAATTTTGTAAGGTTCTGATTTCATAATGCTGAGTTATAAGTTTCACTCTATACATAATGCCAATTTTAGGCTTCTACAAACATATTAAGAAATCATTAAATTTACTTTATTTTTTGAAATAAAACAATATTTTTTATGTATCCAATACATTTCAACCAATAAAAATTCAATTTGCAGAATTTATAGAGTCAAAACCAAAAATAAATCAATTAATGGTGCATTAGAAAACGAAAACATCACTTATTTGTAAACAAAAAATAAATCATAAAACATCAATTATAAACAAACGGAGGGAGTATTTTTTTATCTAAAATGAAAAAAAATAAGCTCTTATTGGAAAGGCAAATAGTTTTTTCTCTATTTTCCTCGTGAACCAAGAATCTAGTTCCACTAATTAAGGTATCATTCTTCTCCTCTAACCTCAAATTATGTCCGTATCTTATTTAATCAATGCCAGGTTGGACCTTAATAAACAAATAAATACAAGTATTTAAAATATGATAATATTAAATTAAACAAATTAAAATCTCAATAAAGAGTTTCTACTATACACTGAAGAAAGTTCTGTACTGTTTCCCCCATGTCTATATGAAACAATGCACGTAACCTCCTTTTAAATTTCAAATCAATAAATTCACCATAAATCTCGTTTGGGAAATTAGGTGAGATAACAAAAAAAAACTATAATTAAAATCCTAGCCATTTAATCTAAATCTAATAGTCATAACTATGCCACATAAGTTAATTTTTGCTAATTTACTAATTATAATTTTTTTTGTGCTAGTGAGCAAATTAACCCATCTCGTTTTAAATATTTTTTTTTCCTCGTTTTAATTTCTTTCACAAATAAAAAAATATAAACTCTCAAGTTCATCAACTTTTTTCCATAAATCTGTTTCGTTTGTTGGATTCATCAGATCCCAATTTTTTTTTCCTTGTTTTAACCATTTAAAGCAAACATGAAAATTCTATATTTTTTTATTTATATCCCACATATGAATTGAATAATTTCCAAAAACGATATATATCAGTGGGTTTTATTTAAACTTTTTATATATATATATATATGACGAAAAGATCAAGTAGATAGCTGTTTTACTATTTCTATCGCCAAGTGTTGTTGTTCCTTTCTCTGTCAATTTTAATTTGTTTTCTTTTCTTGGGGGAAGAGTACTGAAATTGAAGCAAAGAGAAAAAAATATTTCCAGATCTAATCAAAGTCATAGTCATGAGATTAATGTGAGAAACATAAAAGCTCTTTTGTCTTTTTTTTTTTTTCCTCTTTTCTTGTCTGTGAAAAAAATTTCTAGAGATTTTCAAAGTAAGTTCTTGAAAAATCAAGAAATGGGTCATTACGCAACAGTGTGGGATCATAAAGCAGCTACTGAGATAATCAAAGATTGGAATGGCATTGACCAAATCGTTCTTAGAAACCCACATGGAGCTTCAGCTAAAGTAAAGATTTTTATTCAAGATTTTTTTTTGTGTTTTGTTTCTTCTCAAATTCGTGATTTTTAATCGATTTTGTGTTCTTGGTTTTGTTTTTCTTCAGATTAGTTTACATGGAGGACAAGTGATTTCATGGAGAAATGACCTAGGTGAAGAACTTCTTTTCACTAGCAACAAGGTAAAACCCAGAAACATTAGTGAAAAATCTGATTTTTATCTATGAATATAAATAAAAATCAGATTTTTTTATTTTGTTTGTGAATTGTTTAGGCTATATTCAAACCCCCAAAATCAATGCGTGGAGGGATTCAGATTTGTTATCCACAGGTATGTGTGTTCATTGTTCTTCTTACTTAAGATGTTTTATTTGAGAACATTTGTGATTATTGAGTTTTGTTTTATTTTTTTGTCTATGTGTTGGAAAGTTTGGGGATTGTGGATTATTGGACCAACATGGATTTGCAAGAAACAAAATTTGGGTAATTGATGAGAATCCACCTCCACTTCACTCAAATGAAACCATTGGAAAATCATTTGTTGATCTTCTTTTGAAACCATCAGAAGAAGATTTAAAGCAATGGCCTCACAGGTATAATAATCAAATGTTACATAACCCATTATTAGTCCATTACTTGCTTCTTAATTTATGTGTTTTATTTTTGCTTTTGCAGTTTCGAGTTCCGTCTTCGGGTTTCGCTTGCTATAGATGGCGATTTAAAATTGATTTCTCGAATAAGAAACATCAATGGGAAACCTTTTAGCTTCTCATTTGCATATCACACTTACCTCTCTGTCTCAGACATAAGGTACTAATTACTACTATTAGCCAAAGATTATTTTGTTTTTGGTAAAATCATTTCATTATAACCAAAAAAATGTTGTTTGTTGTATAGTGAAGTGAGAGTTGAAGGGTTAGAGACATTGGACTATTTGGATAACCTCTGCAAAAGAGAGCTTTTGACCGAACAAGGCGACGCAATAACCTTTGAATCCGAGGTAAAAATTCTACAATCATCGAGATAGCAAACAAGTATGTTCGATTAACTCATATCATATGTTTCTTTTGATTTAGATGGACCGGACTTACCTTAGATCGCCGAAAGTGGTAGCGGTTCTTGACCATGAGCGAAAGAGAACGTATGTTATCGGAAAGGAAGGACTGCCAGACACTGGTATGAATCAAATCAGAACAACGATTTGTATTTCGATTACTTGTTTGTATATATGATATGGTTCATTAATTGTAATGGATGGTGCAGTGGTATGGAATCCGTGGGACAAGAAATCGAAAACAATGGCGGATTTTGGGGATGAGGAGTATAAAAGCATGCTTTGTGTGGATGGTGCAGCGGTTGAGAGACCGATTACGTTGAAGCCAGGAGAAGAATGGACCGGTCGGCTTATGTTAACCGCGGTTAAGTCCAGTTTCTGCATCGATCAACTCGAATTACAAAGCAAAGGATTCTGAATCTTGTGGAATCCCTAAGAATATTATGCTTAGTCTCTGCAGTTTTTTTGTACTGCAACATTGGAAGAGCATATTAGTCGTTTTGATTTCTTCTTTCTTTTACAGTTGCAATGTAGTGACAAAAAAAAAAAGCCTCTTTTTTCTGTAATGGCTAAAGTATGCCTATTAGACAAGTTGTGTTTAATATAGCATTCGGTTCAACTCTGAATTGCAATTCCGGTTTGATTGTTTTCGGTTTAGTTAGGATTAGGTTTGGATGTTTTGAAGTTAAAATGTAAACTGATTACATTTTGGACAAGACTATGATAATACATTTGTGTCAGATCCACAAATGTAATTTATCCATCCCCAAAATGTAGCACCTACTAATTTAAACTCTGTACGATAGCATAACAACACCAATTCTTAACCGGTTAAGTTAATTAGCACTTGGTTTAATGAAAAAATGAAAAATGGACGCCCCTAGGCTAAATTTAATATCGATTGCTCCAGAGTTATCTCATTCATACAAATGTGAGCTTAAAATTTTGTTATCAACTGCAATCATTATAATCAAAAACCTAACAAAAAAACCCTAATTTTATTGGTTAGAATTTTGCCACATAAAGCAAAATTATTGGTTAGTTGTTTGATTATAAATTTATTTTGTGTTATTGAGCAAATTATCCCAATAGAATACCTAAGAAATTGATAAAACCAAAAGCACCACTACATTAATAACACAATAATAAGACTCTAAGATACACAATAATCAATATAAACCTAAAAAAAACGCAAATGAGTGCCCATGTGTTCATTATGTGCAATTGACACTTCCTTCACGATGTTGATAAGCATCAATCAAGGCCCGTAATGGGGAACTTTGGGCGTGAAACCATAGTTTGACATCAACTCGAAGTGGTATAGTGCTGCCTCGGGTTTTCCAACGTGGCTACATCACTTGGACTATTCAGTCTTCAATAACGCTTCAAATAGGTGTTCTACTTTTTAGGAGCATCATTGGACTGTGACTGTATCCTAAACAAAAACTGATTCATCATATAGGCGGTGATGGTTATAAATGCATAGATTTTCGTGTTAGACGGATAATGCTTGGACGGATAGTGTTTCATGGTATTTTAAATGGCCAGCTAACTTCAAAGCTGATTCGAATTGAGCAATGAGAGCAATTGCCCAACACACATCTAGATTAAAAACATAATTAAAAACACAACTTAGTTAGCAAAATGACCGTACATCAATGAAAGAATTGGTTGTAGAGTCTAGATTGAGTGAATGGAAGTATGTAAAGGACCTCTATTCTCTCAAAAGTAATATATTTGAATTATAGTAGTTGTCTATGTTCGGTGTTCCTAACTTTAATTAAAGTTTGAAGAGAAGACTTACCCTTTTCTTGGAGCAAGATATCACGAAGAAGGAGCACATTTTCAGTTCTCCAGAAGAAAGTCTGTGAGCTTCTCTGGAAAACCAGATTAAAAAAAAATATCATACTAAAAAAATATTAAACTGATAAGAAAAAGTGGAATATTCCCGCAAATTAATCGATTTCTTCAAAAAGAATTTCAACTTACCAATTCTGAAAACCGCATATCTCGAAATGACAACATTGAAGGAGAGTCAGAGTAACACACCGTTAGTGTATGTACATGATCATAATCAGGCTTCACAAACTTTACTCTATTTGCAGTAAAGACTGAGATTGTCTGGAGCAGTTCTTCATGTACTAATAGGACTTTTGTAGGCTCTTCAAAGCGTAGATTCGACACATACCAATGGTAAGAGAGACCACTCTTTGTAATAGCCATGACATATAACTTTTTGCTACTTTCTTCACCCCAAGTATCTACTAAGACGGGTGGTTGATCCAAGGTAAAGGAAAAACAAGATGCGCCATTGCTAATTTTCCATGTCGAAATGTCATTTTCACCAACTATAGATGAGAGGACATAGATCCACAAATGTAATTTATCCATCCCCAAAATGTAGCACCTATTAATTTAAACTCTGTACGATAGCATAACAACACCAATTCTTAACCGGTTAAGTCAATTAGCACTTGGTTTAATGAAAAAATGAAAAATGGACGCCCCTAGGCTAAATTTAATATCGATTGCTCCAGAGTTATCTCATTCATACAAATGTGAGTTTAAAATTTTGTTATCAACTGCAATCATTATAATCAAAAACCTAACAAAAAACCCTAATTTTATTGGTTAGAATTTTGCCACATAAAGCAAAATTATTGGTTAGTTGTTTGATTATAAATTTCTTTTGTGTTATTGAGCAAATTATCCCAATAGAATATCTAAGAAATTGATAAAACCAAAAGCACCACTACATTAATAACACAATAATAAGACTCTAAGATACACAATAATCAATATAAACCTAAAAAAAAACGCAAATGAGTGCCCATGTGCTCATTATGTGCAATTGACACTTCCTTCACGATGTTGATAAGCATCAACCAAGGCTCGTAATGGGGAACTTTGGGCGTGAAACCATAGTTTGACATCAACTCGAAGTGGTATAGTGCTGCCTCGAGTTTTCCAACGTGGCTACATCACTTGGACGATTCAGTCTTCAATAACTCTTCAAATAGGTGTTCTACTTTTTAGGAGCATCATTGGACTGTGACTATATCCTAAACAAAAACTGATTCATCAGATAGGCGGTGATGGTTATCTGCTAAAAAAATAATACGTAGATTTTCGTGTTAGATTTCTCCATTCTAAAGTTTTCTGGTGATATCTACGTGCCAGATTTGATAAGCAATGTTCCTTCAAAACGAGTCAAACACATTCTCGTATGCGAAGAAATGATAGGTGGCTACCGAAAAGAGACGATAGGTGTTTATCTTGACATGTGGTGGTCCGCGGTGGTGGCTACCGGAAAGAGACGTCCAAATTCTTGTCGGAGACAAGATACGAGGAATTTCTGCAAACAACAACCACTAAAACATTATTTTCAAAAGAAAACAACCACTGAAACAAATTAGTAAACAGAGAGAAGATGTTGCAACCGATGGAGACTAAAAACAGAGAGAAAAGGAAGATAATGTACCTGCCACTGCCGATCTAGAAGCAAACTTGGTCGGAGAGAAGAAATGCGATCGAGCTATGGCTGTAAAATAAGAGGATTGTAATAATTTGCTATATCGTAACTACAAAATACCATATATGAGAGAAGTAAGAGAAATAAGCTTCATTCACGATATATGCGTACGTGTGCTTTGCTTACAATTTTTTTGATTGTTGGCTGAGTGTGAATATTGATCAAGTCTACGTTAAAAGGATGACCGGTACTTGTATTGAGTTTTGATTATCAAAATGGGTTCAATTTGATGTGTTATCCTAGACCAATGTTATCATCCATGGACTAAGATGAATTAGAGTTGATTATTTTAAAATTAACGGCTAAACAAATTAAAAACAAATTAAGAATTTACAAATAAACTAAGAAAAACTTTTAAAAAAATTTTTGACATTTTTTTGTTTGAATTTTGAAGGAAGCTACATTTTGTGATTTTTCATATCATTTATAAACTCTTACAAACTAGACTATCCAACCAAATATAAATAGATGTTAACGTTGATCCAATTAAGGAGCGATATCGCCAAAAACCAAGATATCTTTCACCTTCGTCCCTAACTAAAGCAAAATATCCTCTTGTACTGCGACTAAACTGTGTCTACTGATTAGGGATGAGTTACAAGCAACCAAATTAACCACAAAGGGCATATAACTCTTGCATTAGTAGCTTTGAGTTTGGGAAAATCTAGCTTCTTGAATTTTGATACTCAACTTCCAAAATCAGTAGCAAAATTAAAAATCTTGTGGACATTTATTGTTTTTCTCTTTAAAGATTATGCAGCTCGACGATACTCTAGCTGTTTGGTGTTTTCTTGAAGTACCTATGCAACAAAAAGAAGAACCAAAGGTTTTAAAAAAAAAACAAAGAATGTTCTTCAATGGTGGAAAAAAATAAAGCTAGAAATTCATAATACCTCTCGTATTCTCTCTGCAATGGCCTTGCAACCTTCAGAAGCTAACGCAAACACTGTTTCAAACGTTTCCATCGGTAACTTTGCATCCATCTACATTTCAGACCAAATGCATCAACCAAACAAATTGATTTGCTAATGTATACAAATGTATTTAAGGAGTATAAGAAGAACCTGAAGGAGTGTAACTTTGTCTAATTTAGGTAGAATACCGACAGTTACATCAGCTCCTCCAGCGCTATCTTCGACATAGTTAAGATCTAATACGGGAAAATGTCATCATTAGTTCTTAACTCCGGGAAAACGAAAAAAATCTTGTGCTAAAAATTAGTAGTACCGAGAAGAGGGGTACTGTTTAAGTATCCAGCACTACAGGAGACAGCAAGATCACGCATTGGAATTCCAGCGTCTGCAAGAGCTAGAGTCGCCGCATTGATACAAGCTGATCTTGTTCCTGATATATCAGAAACATAACAACATTAGCGGCGGATTTAAAAACTCGAGATAGAGTCAGTTATATATATATTTCTTTACCTCCATCAGCTTGTAGAACCTGAAGGAAAATGTCAATCTGCATTAAAGAAAACAAACAAATCATTTGTATGACTACGGATTCGAACAAATACATACTCCGTCAAAATTTCATGTACAAGGTAAAACCTGAGAATGAGGCATCAATTCGGTTAAAATGCACGCTTCCATCGTCTGACGGATAACTAAAGATAGCTCCGTTGTTCGCCTGACCATAATAATACACACAACAATTCAATTTTTACGACCGAATATACGGTTTTTTCGTGTCGTTTAGATAAAATGTAAAATCTTTAACCTGTCGTGCTTCTGTCTTCTACGATCACCAGTACTAAACTGAGCCATACTATACTCACACAACACCTACCAAAACATATACAAATTCATAAATCTTTTTCCACAAAGCAAGAATACGAAACAAGATTACATACCAGTGCATGACCATTCTTTTGTTGGCTCTTGTTTTGAATCTGAGAGCACAAAGACACAATCAAATATAAAAGCATGAATCTTTATAGGTGAGAAGATGAGTAAATTGAGTTACTACCTCTCTAGGGCCATAAACAGCTGCAATTACTTTCGTATTACCCATCTCAAATACAGCAGAACTGAAACAACAAGAAGAAGAGATAAAAATTCGTTTTTTTTTTCTTTCCCCAATCATAAATCAGAGAGAAAGATATTGAATTTACCCATCGGCTTTAGAAACCATTCCAATTTCAGCTACGATTTGCCTCATCTGTGAATATTGTGAGAATTAGCTAGTGAAAGGCAAGTAAAACAGAGAGAGATGCGAACTTACTTCATTGAATCGGCGACCATCTAATCGAAGACCTTCGGGACTTACGTATTCCATTCTTGTAAACTTTTCCGGAGAGAGGAATAAGAGACCTTTGCCGGTATTTGCGGCGGCGATACGTCGGAGTTTTAACAAAATTAGGGCTTTTGGTTGTCCTTTGTGAATTTGTAGAGATTTTGAGGGTATAATAGTAAAATCCATAATACATAGCTACTTTGGCTGTTTGGGCCGCTTGGTTTTGTATGGACACACGTACCCATATTGGTTAAGGTCCGTTTAATTATAATCGAATTTTAGGAATTTTTGAAATTTTAGATTATCTATTAGGGGGGTTTATTGCATAACATTGATGATTTTTGTTGATGTTTCGATTCAAGCAAAAGTTTTATTTACTTCTTTTTATTCATTCATCTTTAACCATATTCGTTTTGATACAATGTATCATGAATTTCCAACACAACATAAATTGGTTATGATATAAACTTTGTAACTCATTTTATATAATGTAATGTATTCTGATAGTTTGTTTTTTTGAAAATTGAATGAATATACCAAAAAAGAGTCATTTGTTGGTTCTATGTAAAAAGTTTGGTACTAGTATACAGAGGTCTCCGATTTTTTACTTCAACATGACTACTTAGAAGATTCATACCAAACTGAAAGTACCCCGCAGCAATACTATTCAAAATCCGAACCAAAGAATAAACACAACTGAATTTGGCTTTCTCTTAATTTCAATACGACCATATCCGAACAAGTGTAACACACCTGAAAATAAAATTTTATTAGAAAATCTCTTTATTTGCAAATACTTCAAAATGGAAGCTTAACTTGATAACTGAAACTTAGAGCTTGATTGGTACACCCGTTACCACCCGCAAACGCTGCGTTTGCGGGCGGTAGCGGTTCCTAGCGTTTGACAACAATCATGGAAAACGCTTTCTACCGTTCTGTACCGCTCCGTACCGCTCAAAACCAAAAGCTGCTTCCCTCGAGCGTTTGCGGTTGCGGGCGGTTGCGGTTGGATTTATTTTTTATTAAAAATAAAATAAAATCAATTTAAAAATCAGAAAATATATAATAAATTTTAAAAAATCAAGATTTGAATATTATAATTATGAAATATATAAATAATTTGACTTTTTTATATAGTAACCTATTATAATTTTATATGTATAAAATCTTCACACCAAAATTCTCATAATAAATTACGATCACAATTTTATATAAATCTAACAAACTAAAATTTTAAAATATAACATTAATCTACAAAAGAAACAATTTCTCTATTAAATTTATAACTTTCATCCATAATATTAATTATAATAATAATAAACGTAAGTATCATATACATGATTTCTAGTATTTAAATTTATTGAATTAATAACTTTTATATTTTATTATAATAATATGATTTTTATATTTTTTAATAATTATTTAATGTATTTATATTGTTAATTTATTATTTAACCGCTACTGCACCCGCTGTCAACCAGTCGTAAGTATCCCGTAAACGCACCAATTTGAAACCGCTGTATCAGTCGTTCAAATCGCTGAAAAACGCTTGAAACCGCAACCGCCCGCTTCCGCAAACTCCCGCAACCGCTGCGGCTACACCAGTTAGACTTTTAATCAGAATCAAATATTTGGTTTCTTATATTTGATACTAAAAAAAACTTAAAATTAAAAAAATAGGGAGTGATATGAAACCAAAAACTGGATCGGTCATTTTATATCCACTGATCACAAATCCAAGTCAAAATGAAGATTCTATTTTAGTATTGAGTTATTAGTCAATTAGATCTCGGAAATTATACGAGATCGAATTATTTTGGAAAGTTAAATATATTTGTGTATATTATTTTGTGTTAAATAGTTGTATTTAGGAAAGTTAAATATATATATTTTTTCTTTTGGGTTAAATAGGTGGATTTTCTATTATCAAATATAGAAAATATAGTATGTATTTAGCTTTCCTAAATACACAAATATATTTAACTTTTATAAATAACTCTATTTCCTATAATTCCCAAGATCTCCTAACATTATAACATTATGTTTGTTTCTTTCTTTCTCTTCTGACTCTATTAGTCAATTAGTAGATTCATTTACGATATACGGATAGTAGAATACACGTGTGCACAGCAAAGAATGAAATGCAAAGTGACGTATATGTTGAAAATGACGGGGGTCGTGACGAAGGGTGATGAAATAATTAATAAGGTTTTTTTCTTCCGTATATTTGAATTTAATAAATAGTAATACTATACAAAACGACATTAGACAATTGAAGAGAGATTATTTTCTACCTAGTACCTCCTACGAATATGGTCCTAACGAATGTCATGCAATTTAATGTTCCATATTACCATATTATATCAGTTGACTGTTATAATGTTCGGTATTTACTCATAAACAAGAGTATCAAAATTAATCCTGTAGCAAAAAAAAAAGAAAACTAATCCCACGATCTAAAATCCTTAAAAGCACATGCGGGGTATATAACAAGCTTCTTAAGATCAAAAGTGAATTCCTTTAGTTTCAAAATATTACTTTAGAGTATACAGTAACTTGAAGAATCTTATAAAATTGCTTATTTGTTTCCGACCAATTCTAGTCAAACCTCAACAAAACAACTTATAGAAAAAATCTAATCTAGTTACCACTCTTGGTTCTAAGAATAGGCATTAAAATCAGGGAGAGACTTGGACTCCAAGTAAAAAAATCATAATTATCCAAATATAAATAAAATACATTTCCAATTACCACTAGATTTTCACACACATAATTAGATTCGTTTAATATTTAAACCTTAAACTTTATGATGATTTCCAAATTTGGGGTCAATCCACCGAAGCGACATATCCTCATGACCAATCTAACATAAGAGGGCCCCACTAGATAGCGCGTAAGACGAACGCACTTTAGAATGCGCGTGTGAATGCTAAAATTGCTTGGAGACCAAGCTATTAGAGTAAGACAACGACTCCGCTTTCGGTACGGTAACTAACACGTGTCATAAATCTGAGAAGCGGAGAGCCGTTTTGAATCCCCCAATGGCCGCCACGTAAACCGCCTTAACCCTCCTCATTCATCTCACGTTTCCGGTTTACATAAACCTATCCGGTTAACTTCCAATCTTTCATGAAAATTTACAAAACTGAAATTGACTAGGTCATAAACCGGTTTTGAACAACCATTGATTTCTCTCTAAACAGTTAAACTTAAAGACAAAACACTAATTAATCACATTAATTAAAAATCACCATTAAATTTAGTCAAGAATTATTAGTATTTAAAGGAGTATTCTCCTAAGACACGGCGATTCTACTTTACTCTTTTGACTCTTCTTCTCTCTCTCTCTCTCTGCATTTCAAAACAGTGAAAAAAAACCTCTCCTTTAGTTTTCTCTCTCTAAAGTCTCTCTAGAAATGGAGAGACGAACGAGAAGAGTAAAGCTCACTGAGCATCGAACGGTCAAATCCGTACAAGCTAAACCGTGTAACGATTCACCAAGAGTGGTTCGAATCACAGTCACTGATCCTTTCGCTACTGACTCATCAAGCGACGAAGATGACGTCATCAATCCGGTTCCGAGAGTGAAACGTTACGTGGAAGAGATTAGATTCGGTGTAACGGCTCGAAAAAGTAGTAGGCCCAAACCGGAGAAGAAAACCGGTGGTGATGACGTGGCACCGGTTAAGAAATACAGAGGAGTGAGGCAGAGACCGTGGGGGAAATTCGCGGCGGAGATTAGAGATCCGGTTAGCCGGACTAGGGTTTGGTTAGGGACTTTTGTTACGGCGGAGGAAGCTGCTTTTGTTTACGATCGAGCCGCGATTCATCTCAGAGGACACAACGCACAGACGAATTTTCTAACTCCTCCTCCGTCGCCGGAATCATCGCCGGGGAAGAAAGCTCCGGCTCCGGTTATCGACCTTGAAACGGTTTCCGGTTGTGATTCCGGTAAAGAATCACGGCAGAGTCTCCGTTCTCCGACGTCTGTTTTGAGATTCAACGTTAACGAAGAAACAGAGTCTAGAACAGAGCAAGAGATTGAACCGATCGAGTTATCGCCGGAGAGGAAATTAACCGGTTCGGTGGAATCTCAGGCGGGTTTGTTTCCGGATCCGTATTCGTTACCGGAATTTTGTCTCGCCGGAGAAAATTTCTGGGATTCTGAGATTGCTCCGGGTTCTCTGTTTCTTGATGAAATCGAAGAACCGTTACAAAACATGGTGATTCCGAAAGAAGAACTTGAATCTGAAGATTTCTCGTTCGGTTTGATTGAAGATTTCGATTCTTCTTCGTGGGATGTTGATAGTTTCTTCCAGTTGGATTAAAAATCGAAACTTTTCTCAGATTTTTCTGGGTTCTGAGAATTTTGGTGGTGATGATGTGTTGGATGATGACGTGGACGCATCTTGACCGTATGGTTTCCTTTTACCGTCCGATGACGTGGACGGTTCTGATAAGCTGGGAGGCGCTATAATAGTTTTATATTTAATTTATTTGTGGGGTAAATATAATTAGTCAAGATAAAAATGTCAATTTCATGAAGGTTTTGGCTCCTATTAAGACAACATTTTCGGTATTTGCTTTCGCTTAGAGTTTGTCACAACATGAGGAAGCAGTATCTAGGAGTGTTTATAAGTCCTAAATGTAAAAAAAATCTCTACTTCTTTTTTTTGGTCGAACTTTTTTCTTTTGTTATTTATGTGACAAATGACATGTCTTATTGCTAAAGAAATATCTATTCCAAATTTTAAAGTCAATACTCCATTGTTATTCAAAAAGAATTGACTGATAAAAAATAAAAATATGTGGGGTTTGAAATCTTTTCTTTGATTAAAAAATGAAAAATCTTTTAACTATTACTTTCTTTTATATCAAGGATTACAAAATTACAATAAGCTTTGTCTCAACAAAAATTTCCCTTCCAAACATAAGATTGATTTTAAATTCGTATTCGATGATACTAAAACAAATATTTTCATTGGTTAATTAATTTTAGACTTGATATATCATATATAGGTTTTCAAAAAGTTAGAAAATTTTGTCCCATTAATTGATTACATTTTAGACAAGACTTTGATTACATTTGTGTCAAATCCACAAATGTAAATTATCCATCCCAAAAATGTAACACCTATAATTTAAACTACGTACGATAGCATCATAAGAGCATCCTCATTGTAGACATTTTTAGAAGTGTCTAATAGCATTTTTTATTTATATTTTTTACTTTTAGTGTTTAGAAAAAGAGAGAAAGGGTCCAAACTTTCAAACAATAATATATTAGACCCTCATCCTAAATTTAGGACTCTCATTTGTTTATTTAAATTCAATTTTATTCATAGGAATTTTGTAATTAGACATTTAAATGTTTGCAATGAAGATGGTCTAACAATACCAATCCTAGACCGGTTAAGTCAATTTGTACTTGATAAAATGAAAAAATTTACCTAATTTTGATATGATTTATCCTCATCTCAGTTTGAGTGGGTGTGATTGTGTGAAGTGAAGATTCAAAGTATCAGCAAGAGACATGTTCTCGTGTCTGGTGTTGTTTACCACTTAAATAACAAAAACCCATTTCATGTGAAGAACTAAACCATTGAATCCTATATTAGCCCTACCAATTCTGTCTCCACTCATAAAAACATCCTTCACATTTTTAAAATTTACTATAGAAAGATAACCAAGTACTTTTACTTTTCTTCTCTATTTATATATTACAATAAAGATGCATTTTTTTGCATTCTATCAAATTTTGGTCGAGGTCTACGTGAAGAATTAGACAACGGAGTTTGGTATATATCAATTTCGAAGGACAAAAGTCTGTTTGTCTTCTAATTAAATGGATGTTTTCTATTTTGTATTATGGTCCATCCAAGTGGGTGGGACAAATGTATAGAGTTCTATGTTTCAAGGCCATTTTAAACAAATTTTGTGTCTTAATATCCATAATAGTTAATTCACTTTTCTATAAAGAAAATGAGTCTTTTTCGTTTTCTTATATAAACGAGTCTCATCATGAAAATATTGTGCATATATTAGTATTATTTAAAGAACTGATATGGTCAAATTTGATATTAGTTTATATAAACACTCTTGTTTTTATTGACATTTTCCTCTCTCTTTTTTTGTCACGCATTGACACTTTCCTCTATAAAGTAGATTATACTTTCCCCTTTATCATATTAGTGATATTTATTTAAAAAATATATTTTCATAACGCTATAATAAATCAACACACCAATATAAAATGCAACACAAATAACTTTGGAGCTTTGGTCTTTTCGGGGTCCGAGCTTTGGTCTTTCCGGGGTCCAAATCTTCACCAACTCGATAGTTAATATTTTTTTATCTTTTGAAGTATTTAAATTTGGACTTCGAATTCTGCATGAAAACTTCCTTGTCATCAGAAACTTCCGGTTCACATTCATTTACTTTTGGTTAGACTCGATGAACATGATTACAAAATTTAGCAGTAGATTTGTGGAATCTCAAAGAAAGTGAACAAAAACAAAACATAGAGATTCACATAATCATAACTACTTGCAAACACACATGTAAAGCATCGGAGCATTTAATGCCTGCAGCTTGGACCGACCATATGCAACAAAGGAACAAGATTCAAGAAAAATAAAAGGAAAATGGGAAAAATACTAATTTAAAATTCAAAATTTGGCCAATTATAGTTCTGCATTTCAATTCAAACTTGGTGGATATTTGTTCAAGATAATTTACCGCTATATAAGTTTCTAAAAAATGAAATTTCTGATTTTAGAAGAGTATGATATAAGCTTTTGAGTTTACTACCATGAAACAAAATTCATTCTGAATAATTTCGAACCGATTTAATACGATTTACACCGAATTATAGTTCGGTTCAGTTTGTTAATCACATTTTTTTTCCGAATAGGTTTAAGTTGGAATTGTCTGGTCAATCAGATTCAGAATTCAGAATAAACACCTTGTAATTGAAATCAGATTGGTTTTGTAGTTTCGTAACTAACCTAGAGCAAATATTAACTTTAGTTGAGTAAAACAAAAGCAAAAAGGGGGTCTAAGCCCATATATAGTGAACAAGAAATGGTCAAAGATTGGGCCACAAAGAGATTGAGAGGTGAAGCAAGTTGGCCACTGGCCACAAATCTAATCTTACTATGGCCCCCGATTAGATCTTTAAACGCTCACAATGTTCATGCCGTTTATCATACTCTTGTTTTTTTTTTTAGGTCAAAAAGAAAGAATAAAATAAAATGTAATAAACCCTATGTCACTCTCTCTTCATATAAAAGACTATAACATATAAAACAATGAATAATGTTGCTAGGGTGGTTTGCATTGTTAAGGTTGAAATCCCTTTTTTTTCCTCAACTAATATGAGAAAGCATATCAAACTGAAATCAGGTAAAATTTAGAATTTGGTCGTTTAGAAAAACAGAATCACAATTTGTGTGTATTTATTAATATTTGGTCTCAAACCCTAACAATAAGAGAGTTTCATCATTGACAAGTGCCTCCTAAAATTTGGCTTCTTGTTGGAGGCTTGTTTCAGAAATGTTTGGGCCCTTATGAGGCCGTAAGATCAATTTTTAGGGAATTACATAATAAGCCAAAATACTATGAGCATCACATGTAACCCCCAATTCCAAATATGAGTAGAGTGTAGAGGTTGTTCTGGTAACAAAAGAAAATCAAAGGGGCATTTGTTCTAACGGAACTAAAGGAATTATGTTTAATAAAAAGTTTTTTGGGAGCATATGTCATAAATAAATAACATAGAGAGCACTTTGTAATAAGCGAAAATTGCAATGGAACATTTTGTAATCATCTACATGTTTTTTGTTTTTTTGTCACTGCGACCTGCACATTTTCATTATTACTTTTTTCTTCGGACATTTTTTTCATTATAGCTTACGAACACACATACAGTTTCCGAAAACATGCTATCATGTTTTAAATTATTTCTTTGTAGCTTAGTTTTCTTATAATTTTTTAGGTGTCGATAAAATTACGTAATTAAAATTAAATAATGGGAAAATTTGATAACTACAAAATTATACGGATCATATTTATAATAACCAAAGAATATAATTGTTCATCTTTTAGCATAATGGCTATTTTAGCAAAAAAAAAAAAAAAAAACCAAAGAATACAAGGAAACTGTAATAAACAGAAAACTTGATAAAATTCTGTTAATAAACGAAAGAATTGGGAACACTGGGGAACAATAAAACATAACTAAAGGATTACATCTACAATAAACAAATTATTTAAGGGGCAACTCTAAAAAAAATATAAAAACAGAGACAGTGCAAAGCTCAATAACCATAAACATTGTTATTATAGAACTCAGAAACGATTTATTAAACTCTCAAATTGATTTACAAAAAAAAAGATCAAAAGAATCTGTATGAAGAAGATGCATCAAGAGGATGAATTAGATACGTAAGCACCAAAGCAAGCACCATTAGCAAATACGCAATCCCTTGATCAATCGATGTTCCTGTTAAAATCAAACACACACACAGATTACAGATACATTCAATTTCTAATTTCCCCCAAATTTTACACTAATCGATCATGATCTAGGGTTCATAATTGGAATCGTACCAAAATTAAACCGATTCTAAAAAGCAATGTGAAACGAAAAATCGAATCCCATGAATCTATAGTAATTAGATTCAGTCAGATCTGGGATGGTAATCGCAAATCGGAAAACTAACCGTCGCTTGTCGGAGAAGGAGCCGGAGCTAAGGATTGAGCGCCGGCGAGAGGAGAAATGACGGTGAATACGAAAGCGATAATGGCCAGAACGACAACGGAATTTCTCGACGACATTTTCCGGTGGAAATAGAGAATCGAAAGGAAAATTCCGGCGAGAGAGACGAATTTGAATGAAACGCCGGCGAGAGATTACGATGATGGAGACGGAGAATCAAAGACTGAATAACGCGTTTTTATAGGATGATACTAATTGACTGTTACCGGGTGTAGCCGGTAATCACTCTGGAATTTGTTTTACACTGTGCAAAATAAGTTAAAGACACGTGTCGGTTTTATTCCTGATTTTTTTTCTCATTGATATTTCCTCGGTGGTTCTTTGATATTTTAAGTCCGTCAACATTGGAATTGGAATATTTTTTCTTCCATATAAATATTAGTGGAGCACAATTTAGAAAAAAAGTTAGAAAAGTATAAAATTAGTAAACTATTATACATTGTAATGTTTCACTAATCCAAGATTAACACGTTTTCCTGTAATATACTCCTCGGCAAAGGAAACAACAATATATAAATATATGTTTATGGTTAAATAAGAACCATATGATATTCGAGAGGGAGTAATTTATTTACGTAAGCAATGTAGTACAAAGCCATGTGCATCTGATGAGATTCTTTTCCTTTTTGTTTTTCCCTATACCTTTACTGTTATTAAAAAATAATAAAAAGAGAAAATAATTTGGATTTTTCGGTGGAGCCTTTTTACAGACTGTGTCCTCTTTTTCAATAGGAGATTAAAGTGATTCTTTCAATTTTTTGGAAACTTTTTTTGTTTTTTGTTTTTTTTTTTTTTTTTGGCAATAATCTCCATATATTAGATCACATTTGGTCGGTAGAAATATCCCGAAATCGGGTATTATCAACCAACTCATCGAAATCTACATGGGAAAAGATATGGTTACGTGCTCGTGCCGCTTTAGCAAGGATATCGGCCCGAACATTACAAGAGCGAGGAATATAAACTAACTGAAAGGAGATAAACAAACTCTTAAGTTCTACGAAGTGATCTAGCTCAGACTGGAAACCAGGCCAATCTATCGGATCATCGGTCATCGTCAATAAATTCGAGCAATCCGTCTCAAAACGAGTTGTAAGAACCCGTTTCTGAATAAGACAATCCATCACCCAAAGGAGTCCTTCAAATTCTGCATGAAGAGGTGAGAGACTTCTTCGATATCCTTGCTCGCCGGTGTGTGTTTGGCATGATGTATCAGTGAGGCACCATCCGAGACCACTAGTGGGCCCTTGCTTAGCCCAAGACGCGTCCACCTGGCAAATCGGGATATGTGGATGCTCGGAAACTTTTTTTGTTTGTTTGGAGATTAAAGCGACATTTTTGAATTTTACTTGGCGAAAAAATGAATTTGAATTATATATTTTGGAACGGCTAGTTAGTGTCGTTGATTCAGTGAGCGTGTTAATAGATCAATCCAGATTTTGTTATTTGCTAAAATAAAAAGCAATTATTTTTCTGAGAAGTCGTTTTATTCGCGAATAGGATGTTGACAAGAAAAACTCGATTTTAACCGTACATTTGACCAGGGGCGGTTCTATATGTAGATTATGGGGGCACATGCCCCCATAATCTTTTTAATTTTTATGATTTTGTTAAGTAAAACTTATATTATTGAACATATTAAACCAAACATTCCTCAAAGTGCACTCACTATTTATCATTAGATTCTAAAATGTTTCCACTAATTTAAGTTGTTTTCTATAATCTCTTTACTCTTTATATTAAATATGTATTTCTTTTTCTCGTTTTCTTTTCCTTCCAAAAAAAATAACAACATTTAATTTTGTTATAAGTTTCCTTTTCTAAAATTATGCTAAAAATCTTAAAATAATTTATTAACATATTAACTTCTTTAAATTTGTGCCTCCAATCAAATATTAGGCTAGATCCGCCCCTGCATGTGACTATGCATGGAGCTAAATTGTACAAGAAAAACTCGGTTTAAACTCTGTTACAACTGCATCAAATAATATGTAGCCTTTTCTAACTATCAAAACAGAACAAATGCATGATTGATGGCAAGAAAAAAAAAACATAGCATTATATAAGTTGTTGCACCAATACCAATAATTTTGGTTCATTCATAATTGATTTTAATGAATTTGTCTCACATCTCACTTAGTGATTCAATATGCATAGATAGATTCCGAACCTATGCTTTTAAGTTGGCCAAGTTTGATTTTTCTTTGTTTCAAGAACGGCGTCGTGTTAACAGTTAGTGAGAGTTGACTAATACCAAACCATTCAGCAATCAAATTAGGCATACAAAGAAAATAGATCTAAAAAAAACCATTCACTCATCACCACAAACACTAGATGATTCTTTAGTATCAGAGATCACACAGTTTCACTCATTTCTTTAGTGTCTCACACTTATGAATATAAAAGATGTGTGTGTTGATGAAAATGAAAAGCTAAAACACTCATAAAAAGATAAACACAATTTGATATTCCTAGATTCCTAAACCCTTTAGGAGATGCTCTCAATCTAGAAAAATACCCAAATAATACACATCATAAAGATACTATTCAAGGTTTACGTGCCAACACTTACTACTACTCCTACCAAAAAACCCAGTAAAGTAAAAAACCTATGATGACCTGAAAAAAACTCAGTTAAAAGTGAAACATCATGGCTTTCCTTACTCTGGATTTTCATTTTTTTTGTTATTCAGAACGCCAACTTAGGATCAACAACTCCTGAAGCATTGCCTTCACCGGTTAAAAGCTGTTCAGGGTCCTGAGAGATACACAAATAGATACAATTACCATTTCGAGTTCCTACGTAAGAGTGATTGATGGATTGGAGATGCTAATATACCTCCATTCCCCATTTGATGTAATCTGGAGACTCACAGGCCTTGTATTCATCTACCAAACTCTCAATTATGTCCCTCGCGTCATCAAACTCCGAGAGATCATTGTCCTGTCCATATCAAAATGTGAATTTTCATGACTTACTTCCACCATTTATTTGTCAAAGTTGGGGGTGTACTTCAAAAACAAAGGCAGGATATTTGAGCGGCCAACTTACAGCAAACATGGGAAAGTTTCGGTAATTCTCAAGAAAAGCTTGCCTCTTCCTCAATTTCTCATATTGGCTCAAACATTTGCTGAAAAGGTGCCTGATACTAGTGTGACTTGCTAACATAAGACCACTGACCTGAAATGTCAAACACACAACCAAACTAAGAGTCTTCCGTTGTGATTTCTAAAGCAAGAACTAGCGGCCTAAGACGTTTCATTGTAAGGAGTACCAACTCTCAACATGACAGATATATAGAGTGAGATAAGATTACCCTATGGGCAGTTTGAACATACGGGGACTTCTTGGAAAGCGCAACCTGTCAAGAATATGGAAGTAAATTGTGATGAGAGTCCAGGGTCAAGTCACAGAGCAATAACTAATTTGAAGACGCTATTAAGTAAGAACCTGTATGCTTGCAGGTCCCCACTCAATGAAGTTAACAAGCTTTCTTTCTCGTATCCTCTGTAAACTCTCGTGCACCTAGTATAAAGTAATGAAATAAGAAACTGGATATCATCAACAAGAAAAAATTAACCAATACATCCTCAATATGTCGATAAGGAAACTATTAGGAGCCAAAGCAACAGTACCTGGGTTGGATCAACTTCTCCTTGAATTATATTCAATATTGATATGTACTTTGCCTGGCTAGCTTCTTTGCTTCTAGCATAAGACGAAACCATGATATTTTTTGTCTGCGAATACAATCATGTTAAAAGAAGATCTGATTCAAATTTCGGAAAAAAGTGTAGGGAAAGCAAACAGCTCACCTGTAGAAGTCTTCTCATAACATCCAGCACTGTAGTTTTACGAATAGCATTTGCCTGCCAAGAAAAGTTTACTTAATCAATAATATGGAACATCCACACCTAAGTGGCTTTAAAAATGTTCAGATTCAATGTTCAAAATACAACGGTAGGCAAATGCTTTCATGATTGATGGTCTCAGCTATCAAACACTTGAGATATCTTACCTGGCGCTCAACAGTCAGTGGTGTGTATCCTGTCATAAGGAAGTGACACCTTGGTGTTGGGATCAAAGATGCAAGCAAGCCAACCAAGTCATTATTCATGTATCCTGGATAACGCAAAGTTGTTGTGCTAGCAGACATCACAGTTGACACTAACGAATTCGTTTGAGCAAAAGTAGGATTCGGAAGATGTAGACGCTCCACAGCAATTCTATTCAACGCAGTGTTGTCAAGGACAACAACACAATCAGCATTTAACGTAAGTCGCTTCAGTGTCAACAGTGAGTTGTACGGCTGGACAACTACATCACTTGTTTCCATCTGGTTGGGGAATACACTGTATGTCTGAACCAACTTCTTGCTATAGCGATCATTCAAAGTCTCCAATAGATAAGATCCCATACCTTCACGTAAACAAAAAAAACAAGTCATTCACACTACAAGAAGCAGTGAATAAACCTGAGAACCTTAACTCAAACAAGTCCCATAACATCACTAATTAGTTAGCAAACTACACTCAAGGTTGTTGCGAAACAATGAATACCTGAGCCAGTTCCTCCAGCAATGGAATGACAAAGAACAAATCCTTCAAGACTGTCACTTCCATCAGCTTCTCGATCAATCATGTCCATGATTTCCTCTTCAACCTCCTTCCCCTGGCCAAATTTAGCAAATATGAGATATCCTGTGAGACAAACATCTTAAAACGTAATAGATAGACGCACGAAGAAGTCTACACTAACCGAAATAAGAACGAAATTTCCTATTCGAACATAAAGGGTGTGAACAAACCTGGTGATATCCACTGGCCCAGTTATTTCCAGCACCACCACCGTGGCTGGAAAGATAGACATTCTCATGGTTGTAAAGATTCCTGTATTCACCATTTTGAATACCATTGATCACTCTAGGCTCCAAATCTATCAATAGAGCTCGTGGTATATAATGCTGGTCATCAGCTTGGTAAAAAAACACATCTTTTCTATCACCTCCCTACACAATTCAAAAACACTAGAAATCATCAAAACACAAATCCACTCTTATTAATCAATCAATCCCAAATCTCAATTTGCTTTTCTCAACACAAAATCAGAAACAAACCAAATTTCACACACTATGTTATTCAATTATCGAACTTAATAGAAACCCAGAAACGAATTCGAAGCAATTGATACAAATCGGACTAGTCCAGTACACAATACGAATCAAAAAAAAAAAAAAAATGGAATCAAAGCGAGACCTGAGTAGCGAAATCCTCGAGAATACCATCTTTACTAATCCCGTGCTCGAGACAAAGCTGTTTCCAAAACTCCATTCCGATCTGGTTCCCACATTGTCCAACTTGTAACGTGATAATCTCTCTCGGCATCTTTCTTCTACTTCTACTGATTCTTCAATCTCCAGAAAAATTAGGGTTTCGAGAGAGAGAGTGTGTGGAGAAGATGATGGAAATGATTAAAATTAGCACTGGCGCGGATGCCTTTTTAAAAGTCGAGGGAAGAGAGGAAAAAAATGATAAAATTAGGACTTACCAACTGAGTCTGACTCGGTAAGACTCGTGTGGTTAGATGATAGATCACTCCACAGAGACGCTACACAGTAAACACTACTACAGTCTCAGATGCTAACGTGCGCCGTGCCTCGTAGTGGGCCTATATTATTCAGCCCATTAGATCTTAATCACAATTTAGCAGGTTTTAAGGGATATTATTTCGAGAAATTATGCCACCAAACAAAGTTTTTGTTCCTTAAATACCATTAATTTTTAAAATTTCTTTAGATACCATTTTTATCAAAATTTCCAAAAAAACCATAAACACAAAAATTGATTTTTAAAGAATGTAGAATATAAATTTTTGGGTTTGAGTTAACTATTGTACAATTAGGGTATAGTTTTAGGGAGTAAGGTGTAGGTTTAGGTTTTAGGGTTTAGTTTTGATCATTTAAAACTAATTTTAATTTTGTGGTATTTTTGGAAAAAATGGTATCCATGGAATTTTTAAAAATTAATGGTATCTATGAAAAAAAAACTTTAAAAAGTGGTATTTATGAGAATTGCCCTATTATTTTCCATCTTTGTAATTTCAAAATGATATGATAAGTTTATGTTATCATTCAACATTTTTTTTTTTTAAAGTTATTTTGGTTTAATAATTACACCATTTTACGAAAAAAATTAGTAATTCAGAGCAGGTTTTGGTTTAACCAGTTAAGAATAAATAGATTATACTCTAAAAGGACACTATATATTTGATCTCTTTAGTGATTATCTGACAAAATTTACATTTGGGAATTTTGTACAGTTAACCCAATATACATGGATGGATGATGATGCATCAAACCAGTTTCAACAGTTTCATGGTTCCAGTAGAGTTCGCAGCTACGAGCATATTCGGTTCTTTTCGCCAACAAACGCTCGACACAAACTGTCCGTTGTCGTCAAAGGATTCAGTTCCGGAAATGGGATCAACTGTTCCAAACTTGTGTGAAGTCATTGGCATTGGTAAGGATCTATAGTAATTGTATACCTAAGTAGAAAAAAAAAAAAATGCAAATTAAGAAGTTGGTTTTAGCTAGTGATTAATGAAGACTGCCTTATAATTGAAACCATACCTCATTGGTCTCTGAACCACAGGCTATGTATCCGTTCAAAACCGATAAACCGACGAAATTCTGTAAAAGTGAAAGATTATAGAAGTGAGAACTATTTTATGAGTGGAAAAATGAAAAGAGAGATTTGGGAGTAACCTTTTGATTTGTGTGTCCTTTAAATGTTGATGAGCAAGCTCCAGAAGATAAGCCAGAGGAATAAGTCTTGTTGAGATTCCAAAGCTTGAGTGAGTTATCAGTAGAAGCGGAAACGATAGTATCCGAATCCATAAATTTCACATAGCTAACCGCCTTCTCGTGCCCCGCTAATGTGCACCAAGGAGTTTTCACATACCGAAGATCGTAGCAATACACTTTATAATCAGCTGATCCAAACGCCAACAAATGACTAGAAGAAGCAGAGAATTGCACACAACACACATTCGCTGGACTCCGTATAGTTCCCGTTGACCGTTTCTGCGATAAAAATAAAACAATTCGATTATATATTATCTAAAACAGAGGAAGCCTCGTTAACTTGTTCATGGAAAGAGAATGAGACGTACATCGTTAATGCTCCAAAGCTTCACAGAACAATCATCACTTCCACTAACGAATTTAGTAGGGTCGGATGGGGAAAAATCGACTGACCAGGCTCTTTTCTTATGTTCCGCGTACTGCGAAAACCCTTGTCCCGTCCCAGCATCCCATATCTGCATTTACCACATAAGATAAGAACATGACTAAATACAATTAATGAAATAGTAACTTTCAACACGCACCTGAACTACACCGTCATAGTCGGTTGACGCCAAGTAGTTTTTGATGTAACTATTCCAGGAAACACTGCTTAGTTTAGTTTTGTTACACATCTCAACTAACGGATAATGAACACCGACCGAATCATCCGTGAATGCCTCATAGTCAAAAATCTTGATTTTTTTCGATATACCAGCTGCTGCTATGTGTTCTTCATCAGGGTCAAAACTCAAAGAGCAAATCACACCCGTTGAGTTTAAAAGGTCCCCGCTTCTTATTGTCCCACAGGTTTCAAACTTGCTATACCGAGCAAACTTACATAACCCTCTAAAAAACACTTCAACTTGATCTGTAGATTTTTCTTTCTTCTCGTTATGGTTATCAGACCACACATCCCTGTCCTTCAGTAAGCTTTTGTCAGAGCGGGCACTGGTAGCAGAACTCGGTACGTTCAGTTGGGATCTCATGAAGAAATACGCGTCTTCAATTTGACGGATATTACTTATTAGTCTATCTGTATTAGCAGTTGGTACAACCAGCGTGTTCGAGATAGTATCACAGCTTCCATTTGATTGAAATCTTCTTTCACGAGGTTCGGTTAGCGATGTATTTGAAGAATACCTTCTCTCAGCCTCTTTGATGTCTTCCTCTAAGGTCTTGATGTCTTGCAATAGCTTAGATGCATGTTTCTGCTTCTGCTTTTCTAGTGGAGTCAAAAAATGAAGCAACAGCTCCGGCATCTCTTCATCGTCACCAGCGGATGTAACTGAATCGTTCTCACGTAGCAACTCAGACTGCAGTATTTCTCTGTTAAACAAAGACAAAAATGAAGCAATGAGCTAAAATTCTTACATAAATGAACAAAAAAAGAAACTCTAAGGAAGTAGTACCTAGCGGTGGGTCGAGAGGAGGGTTCAGGATGAAGAAGCCAAAGGAGAAACCCAGCCTCCTTGGTGTTTTGCGAAAGAAACGTTGGTGGAAGAATTCGACGGCCTAAATCTGCCATCATTGCAGCATACATCTCACTGGACTCGCAATCGCATAGCAACTGAAATCAACCACGGTCAAGATTAGAGAAACCAATACATTTAACTAAAACACAAATAATCAAAGGTGTCTCCTAACCTCGAAAAGGAGAACACCAAGGGAATATATATTTGATTTGAATCTGTTATCGTCTACGCCTAGCTCCTCTGGACAAGTATACCACTGTTCTTCAAGCCAAAGTTCTGAAGAAACACACTGCTCTCTCGACGTGAAAGTTGCACCTTGATGGTTGAAACAGTCTTGATCTTGTTCATCAATCGCATTTAAATCAATCACTGGACGTGTCAATTTTCTTTGCTTAAAATCTCTATCAACAATAGATGATTCTTGACTTAAGGTTCTCTTCTTATTAGAGTCTGAATCATTCTTTCCAGAAGAACCAATGTACCTAAGCTTATCAGATTGAGATACAGAGAAAAAAGAAGGCCTCAGGTCCTGTAGAAAGAATCCTTGTGAGTGTGCAGATTCAACCAGCTCCACCAAATGCTTAAACACAAGTAATTTCTCTCTTTTAGCATTACCTAATCTCAAATATACCCTCAAAGTCGTGTTTTCTTCGTGAGTAGTAGGCAGCTTATGATCCAGTTTTTCTTCATTGCTTTTTCCTAAACCAATATCACAACCGAATTCAGGACGAGTTTCCGGTTTTTTCCCAACTTTCCCTTTCCCTTTCAAAGCTCTTTCGAGAATCAACTGAGAAAAACTCGAAGAACTTAACGGTGTTTTCAGTTGTACGTCTCCACTAGCCACTACAGACGCATCTACGTTATTCTTGTCACCTCCTCCTACTCTTAATCGTCCTGAAACAGCGTTTTGCCTTTCAGACGGAGATCTTGCAAGCTGTTGTCTGATTCTTGACAACATCTGATCCATATCACGAGGCCGAGAACGTAGCTGTTCCTCATTTTCACCTCCGAAACCAAATCCTTTCGCTAAACGAGACAAATGCTCAAACTTCCCTGCCTTAAAACCGTCAATATTACTTCCTAAACCCGAGACCGGATTCCTAAACCCGACATCATCTTTCCTAAGAGCTGAACTTCCCGGAAAATCGTTCCTCGAAGTATCGTCATTTCTAGCTAATCCAGATTCTTGAACCAAAACCTGACCATCTAGCTTATACGGAACAACATTACTAACTTGTATACTGTTACTCTCCACAGTTTCTTCCTCAACTCTTTCCATTTCAGACAAATTCATTCATCAAGACATCAACACAAATGATTTGCAGCTTCCATGACCTAATCACAACAAAATTTCATTACTGAATAAGCAAAATCTCTACCTCGAAAGCTAAATTCGGATAAAATCGAAACGAATTCGCAGCTACACAGTGAAATTTCAAAGAAAGCAAAAACAAATTTCAGATCGCTTACCATGAAACCAAATTACAAGCAGATCAATTCCACAAACTCAGCGAGAGAAGAAGAAGAAGAAGGAAGAAAAGTGAGGATATGAAATTTCCTTAATAGGATAATAAATCTCCTCGAAACTTACCAAAATCAACCTAATGAGGCTAGTTTTGCACCGTCTCATTCGTTTTTTTTTTTTTTTTTGATTCATGTCTCAGATTTTTTTTTATTTTATGTATATTTAAATAATTAATATAGACTTGGCGGACAAATTTTTGAAGCTTAGTTTATTCATTTCTTTTGGTAATCTTGTGAAGATTAGAGTTAAGACGAAATTAAAACCAGACAATTGTCAAAGCTCAAGGGTATTAAAAAAAGTGCATGAAGATATTTAATTAGAGGTAGAGATTTAAACACGTCGCTTCATTAAAAATGGGCCTAATGGTATTGGGCCTGAGTCAATGTAATTAGAATTTTAATTGTCTCACTAAAGTTTTCGAATGACTATTTTACTTGCTCTTTGAGTCATTAGTGAAGTAGTAGTAGTACTTATTAGTGCAAAACACTAATCAGAAGCTTAATCTAAGAGCATGTGCATTGGTAAGTTTTTTCCTAATTTCTTACCATTAGAAAAATAAAATTAATGATACAAGAGGTGGGAGAGAGACATATTATCTACATTTATAAATTTTTGCAATAGTGTAAGAGACTCTTATGCTGATGTGTCTTTAAAGATTGATTATATCATTTAAAGATAAAGAGAAAATGTGCAAATTTGCATGATTGATTATATCATTTAATTATATCTAGAATATTAGTATTGTATTTGTTAGATATTCTAATTATTCATCCCACCAATGTGCATGCTCTAAGATAAAGAGAAAATGTTGTTTTGTGTCACCAGCTCATACTTCAAGTTCAAAACCGATTCTAAAGTTTCAAAGCCCTACAACTTATATTGTTTAATCTAATGATATTTTGAGATGTTTCTGATCCGTTCAAAAAGGTTGTTTGACCTTGCAAAATTGTACTCTCTTTGTGCTCTTAAATAGTAAAACTGATTCAAGTTGATAACGTTTAAGGACCCAACAAAAAACCTTTATAAAGCGCTTTATGTAACGAACAAAATCGCTTAATAAATGTACTTGGTATTAAATGCATAGCTACATTTCTCAGAAATTTAGTGAATGAAAACGAAAAAAGTTGAACATCTTAATGAGAGAGGAATAAAGGAGACAATGAAGAATGCTTTGAGCCGTTGAAAAGAAAAACGAAGAATGAAACTTGAATCTTGACGTATATTTTTTCAAATTTGGTTGATCAATCTAGTTGATAATATATATCTGTTAAGTAAACTAATGACATGAATTATTAACAGTTATAAAATTTCATATGTTTTTACTAATCCGCGGAATCACGATTTTAAAAAAACAATTTCAGTTTGTTTTACTCCTTTCAAGTTAGAGATTTTTTTTCTTTTCTTTTTTTTTGAGAAAGGTTTTTTTCATTTAAATTCGTAATATAATTTATGTGTATAGTGTTAACAAAAAATAATAATATTATAAGTAAGTAATCGTTAAAAACAGAAACAAGTATCGCCAGCTTGGATGTTAATGTTATAAGACCATACGACCAAAAACAAAAACCGAAGGAAGAAAACAAAAACCGAAAAAACACTTTATATAAAAGACACACTCAAGTGTCAGAAATCCACATCGAGAAACACACACCTCATTCATGAAAAACACCAAAGAGATGATTAAGAATAAGATCATGGTCGATGATCACAATGATCGTATACTATGGGATTGTGGAAGTCCACTATATGATTCTTACGAGCTTGTCTCTCTCACTCACATCATCGAACGCCATTTCATGTCTCTCCCTTCTCTCTCCGGCGCCGGAAAAATGTATTTTTCTAAAACGCCTTCAGATTTGGGAGCAAAGGCGAATCTCGCGGCGAGTACTGTCGTGGATCTGTGTTGTTCTTCGGATTCTACGACTGGTAAACTATTGTGCGGTGTTTTTGGGACCAAATGGTGGAAGAGAAAGAAAAACGTCGATATTGTCGAGGAGGATTATAGTTACAAGAAGAAGAAGAATAAGAAGATGTTTTCTCGAATTCTCTCTAGCATAACTATTCATTCAACAAGATCTAGTTCGTCGAATATGTGATTTTTTATCTCCTTCTTTGTATGATAAAAATAATTATTATTGTTTCTTCGTTTGGAATTTGTAATTGAATAAAATGTAGTGAAAACGGGATTTGAATTTTGTTGATACATTGATTCAAATGCAGATTTATTGCATTTTTAAAGTATATAATATTGAGATTATTATCATATATATTTATAGGTTATATAGAATGAAATGTGGATTAACATCCAGTTTCACGTTTACGTCGCAAAATATGGAATGTAACGGTAGAAGTAGTTCAATTGTTTTTGAACATAAAAACAGTTTAATATTGTTCCATACAATTCTTGAGAATTTTTTGTAATATGTGGAAGCTTTAAACGAGAAAGATTGATTTCCGTTAACAAATTGCAGTACAACGTGATATTTGAACAAGAATGAGTGCTAATATGAATTACAACGTTACTTTAAAACAAAAAAAATTGAAAATGTAAATATGTGTTTTAAAAAAAAAAACTAATTAACTGATGTGTTTTTCGTCGAATCTTCGTGTTGATTAAAATCCTTAAGACGATCGACAAGAACAAACCTTCTTTATCACTAGTCACTACACATTTATAATCGTCCTCCCAAGTCGTGTTTTTTCTGTTCCTAATGAATAATGATCATGAAACCTTTTTTGTAAAATATAGAAATCAGTAATTTCCTTACAACAACGGTAATGAAGTCCCTATGCACCATAGACATAGTCAGATGTATCCTGGTTATGGAGATCCTCATCGGTTCCAAATGCACGGTAGAGGTTCTCATGTCTATAGTTTTTGATCATGAAACTTTTTGGTAAAATATAGAAATCAATTATTGGCATTTAGCTAAAAGGAAAATATTATCATATACCAACTTTAGATCTCGAATCTAAAAGAAAGTGTCAGTAGAAAAATGTGAACTTGATAGAAAACACGCAAGTGAATAAGAAGGACAAAACATGTGAAGCAATGTGTATATTGGCTTTGAAATTTTCATGATTATTCTGACAATATCATAACAAACAAATTAACAAATGATATAGGTCTTGGAAACTAGGTAATTTTGTATTTCATTTTCAAGTATTGAGAAGCTGAGTATGCGCAAATGGGCTTCTTAGTTAAAATTCACTATGGCTCATATGTATGATCAAAAATTTGAACAGATTCAAAGGCTATTTTATTTCCATTTTGGAATTTCATTTTTTTCACATTCGGTATATATGTTTTAGTTTAGCCGTTACAAACAAAAATCCTTCCTATAAAAGCATTAAAGCTTAGAATATATACCAACGAGCATCTTCAAAAGCATGATTCCTCCTATTCAATCGTTATAACTTTTGCAACCCATCTATTAGTCTATACAAATTTATATACAAAATAAACAAAAACTAGACAGTACAAAACAATGAACACTTAGGGCATGTTCAAAGGAGATCCCAACAAAAGGGTCTTAAACCATATTTTAATAAATTTTAATGAGTTTTAGTTTTTAAGACACTTAGGTTAATTTTGTGATTTGAGACACATCCAATGGAAACACCTATTTCGGGTGTCTTAAATTTTTTTTTTTTTAAACATGTAACTAAATATGAAAACATATGAAATATAAAAACATTTAAAGAAATTAAAAACATACATGATATAAGAACATTGACATAGTTGGCATAGTTTGGGAAAAACTGACATAGGGAATGTGTTGAGGGTATTGGCTTCCCTGCTGACTACTTAAAAGGTCCATGAAGTTGGACCTTTGATTATATGGATTAGGAGAATCCATAAACTAGCTTATGAGACTAAAGAAAGAGAAGACGAAATAGAAGCACAGAGAAGAGCAAACAGAAGAACAAGAGTTTCAATTACGGAAGAAGAAATGCTTTTAAAGATTGGTTTTGGTTTCGGTGTGAAGTTTATGATATGGGAAGAGTTTTAAGTTTTTTAAATATCTTTAATCACATATCAAGTTGTGCAACTCTTATTTATTATGCATTCAATTAAATGTCTAGTCTTTACCTAATCTACAATTACCATCTGCAATTTTCAAACTCAGGATTTACTTCTTACCATTATCACACATACACACATCTACAGTTCTAAAAATTATGACACATACACACAATCGCTCTGATGTAGACACACATCTACGAAATTTATTACCACTTAAGCAAGAAATCAATTTTCATATACCTATTACCAATTACCATTTAAGCAAGCAATCAATTTTCATCTACCTATTACCAATTACCAATTAAGCAAGCAATCAGCAAGATGAATACCTTATGCTACGTTAGAACATCTTCTTTTGCCTCCTTGCTTCTTTGATACTCCAATAACCTGAAAAACCAAAATTCTGAAACATCAGTTTCTTCAGACTTAACAAACCCTAACTCTGACTTATTTCAGACAAATCTCACCTGACAATCATGCAATAATCTCCTTGGTTTCTTCTGTGCAACAATATACCTCGCAAAAATGTCAGAAACGAATGAATTAGATCTCATCAGATAATCCGATTTTGTACAATTAGCCAATGAACCACAAATCCGTAAAACATATTACTTCAAATCCCTAATTCTACTAAAACCTAATTCCCATCAAATGAAAGAACCCTAAAATCAACCAAATCAAGCCCAGAATTTGAAGATCCCTAACCTTAGCAAACATAACCCTAAATTCAATTATATCTAAACCGGTACCAAACAACTTTCAATTAACACTAAATAGAACAAGATTTACCTAAGAGAACACAGAATATGTACCATCATATCGATTAGCCGCTGGTGAAGGATATTCACGGCGATTTTGTCAACCAAATTTGTCGATTCTGAGCATGAAAGGCACATAACGGAGAATCCATCATTTATCCGACCTTTTCCGATTGATTTCTTCACTCAAATCGGAAAATCCAGTCGAATCGCCATTAAAATGGGGATTTCACCTTCGGAGGAAAAAAGAGAGAGAGAGAGAGAGGAAGAGAGAGTCAACCGACGAAGTCCCCTTTTTTTTTCATCTGCATTCAATTATTTTTCCCCAACGGCTAAGATTCGGCCACGTTTACGTTCTTATCAGTTAAAAAAAAATCCTAAATTGGATCCTGAACACAGCTTAAGACACTCAAAAACAGTAAGTTGATTATTTTTAAATGTTAAAACACCCACATAAGATTCCCAGAGATCTCCTTTGAACATGCCCTTATGTTAATAACATTAATGGATATAATATTATTACACTACAAACCACACCATCATGATCAGTACAAAGGCTGCTGAATAATAATAAACAAGCGAACAAATCATAATAATTAAATTTACAATAAAGTGTATATAAAATCAAAGCGAAAACAGACCAATAGCTATTATTGCATAATCCTTCACCAATTGTTGTCCCAAAAAGCAGTTAAGTCTACTTTCTCTGGCTCTCCATCCATTTCAGAAATCTTTTTGGGATCCACAATGTATGTGTGTTTAATATCAAATGTTGAAATGTCAAGTTTTTGAATTTGTTTCCTATACTCAAAGAAGCAATTTGTTAAACTTCAAACTTTACGAAAATGAAATCTAAACTTAAAATGCTTCTTACTATGTGGTTAACAGTAAGATAAAATACATATTCTTGAAAGTAAAGTAAAAGTTGAAAAGAAAAGAGTTTAGAGAAAACAGTCAAAAGAAGCAAACTGAGAAAAATGTATTGAAGCTTCGATTTTTATTTCCGCGAAGAAATCAGGAAAGTGGGCCCCACCACTAAAGGTTCATTTGGTGTGATATTGGGCCCTACTAGATGTACACATGGCCCACTTAAATCAAACTTTCGTTTTCTTTGACCTTTAAAACGAAAATCTCCGAATATTTTCTTCTTCTCATTTTTGCTTCTCTGTTCTTTTAATGGTTTTGTTTCATTTTGTTTTCTTCTAAATTATGAAATGCTATTTATCTTTGATTTTAAAATTATTCTGTCACATCTTTTAACAAAGGCCAAAACACTGCTTTTCTTTTTTACCTCAGTGGTCGCTGACATAGAAGCTATAAAGAAAAAGCTAATACATACATATGGTTGTTATAAAAGCAAAAGCAACAAATTCTCCCAATTCTATTTTAATTTCTTTTATAATTTTATAATTCCCTATTGTGGTGGTCTTTATCTAATATCCACAATCCAATAAGTTACACAATGTTCACTGAAAAAGAGAATATTTTTTAAAAATTAGTATCTGTTATAAATCATAGTGGATTGTCATAACTAGTTCTGGTCCGTTTACGACCCATTAACACTTAGTCTTTAGGCCGGTTTAATGAATCCTAGTTGAATTAGGATTTTCCTTTTATGTACTTTCCTTTTCCCATTAGGAAAAGGAATTTTCCTGTTCTCTCTTGTAATAATCCTATATAAAGGATCTTATGATTAATGAATAAACACAATCTTCCCCATTCGTTCTCTTGATTCACAACACGTTATCAGCACGAGTTGCTCCCTAAACCCTAAAAACACAAAAAACGCGATTACTGTTCATCGTTACTATTCATCGTACTGTTCATCGCGTACTGTTCATCGCGCACTATTCATCGCGCACTGTTCATCGACGATTACTGTTCATCGACGATTACTGTTCATCCGGCGTTACTGTTCAAATCATAGTTCATACAGCCTTTAAGGTTACGGCGAACTAGAAGAAAGTTCATACAGCCTATCAACGGTTACGGCGAACTAGAAGACTCACGGAGGTTAAGGTAAACAATAAGAAACCCTAATCTAAAGAACCTAGATTCATGATAATCTTAGAAACCCTAATCTAAATCATGCTTGTTATTGTTATTGCTTGCTTGATTGTGTTTATTGATTCATGATTCGTAATCACTAGAAACCCTAACTTGAAACCCTAACCTAATTCAATTAAAATCCAAACCGATTGCATGATCTGTACCCGTGTCGATCGACACTAGTTTTATGTCGATCGACACGTAAACTTCTGCCTGAATTTGTTGTTTGAATTAAACTGTGTCGATCGACACAAATCACCCGTCGATCGACAGTAAACACTCTGTCCAAATTTGGTTGCATATTTATTTGAACTCGTTTGTTTGTTTGCTTGTTTGGATTGATTCGTTGATTGATAAACATGAAACTGAAACTGATTGCATCATATAGACATAACATGCTTGATTAAAATCCGGTCATATCATCATACGGTTTAGAATTTGAATACTAGGCTTGCATCATGAGCATATAAAACATTATGTTAGGTTGTTAAACATAAAAATCTGGTTTCATAAGCATCATGCATCCGTACCCGTTTATGTAAGCACCCATGACCTATTTTGCATCATATGCATAAACCTTAAAATCTTATAGTTCTTAGAGAATAGGATGAATGTTTTCAGATGTCGAAAATCAACAATTTGGATTATGCTGCCCTCAATCTCTCTGGAGACAATTACTTACAGTGGGCGTTGGATACTAAGATAAATCTAAAGTCTAAAGGACTTGGCGAATGTATCATTGAGGATAATAATGAGAATGAAAGGAATCGATACAGAACGATATCGATCATTCGTCATCATCTTGTTGAGGGTCTCAAGGATCAATACCTAACCATTGAGAACCCTTTGGACCTTTGGAAAGAATTAAAGATAAGATATGACCACCATAGAACGGTGTTGTTACCAAAGGCCAATTATGATTGGAGGAATCTCAGGTTCCAGGACTTCAAGTCCGTGGAAGAATATAACTCGGCTATGTTCAGAATAGTTTCTCAATTGAGACTATGTGGTGAGAAGGTAACTGAGAAAGACATGTTGGAAAAGACCTTCTCCACCTTTCACACTAATAACGTGTTGCTTCAACAGCAATACCGTGAAAGAGGTTTTGAGACATACTCAAAGCTTATAGCATGTCTATTACTAGCCGAGGAGAATAATACACTGCTAATGAGAAACAGTGAGATGAGACCTCCTGGATCAGCCCCACTTCCTGAAGCGAATGTGGCCACAGATGAAAAGAAAGAAATTAACCACGTCCAAAGTGATTATAGACATCGTGGTCGTGGACGTGGGGGTAGATGGCAAGGACGTAGCCGTGGCCATTTTAATCCATACGGCCGAGGTCAGGGCCGAGGCCACGGATTCCATAACGATCATTCTAACCGCGGGCGAGGACGAGGACGCGGATACCGAACTGACTATGATCGTAATAACTGTGGTATTACTTCTCAACCACGAGAATCAAACCCAAAATCAGTTTGCCATCGATGTGGAATGAGTAATCATTGGGCTAAGACATGTAGGACTCCCAAGCATCTGGTTGAACTCTATCAAGAGAGCCTTAAAGGGAAGAATCCAGAAACTCATATGATCCAGCATGATAATGAAAGAGATTTCGATCATGAGCAAGATGACTTGATGAATTTTGAAACCTCAGATATACTTAAGTGATTGATTTTGATTTTCTGTTTTGGTGTTTTGTGTTTTGCTTGTTTTACGTTTTACACTTTATACTTTGGTTTTGTGTTATTGCTTTCTATTAAACTTTATGGAATGAAAGAGTGTTATTTAAAAGTATCTATTGTTATCTCTTTTGAAGTATGAACGATATGGATGTGTTCATTGTGGATAGTGGATCAAGCCACTCGATATTAAGAGATAAGAGATACCTCATTGATCTTACACTTAAAAAGGCAAATGTAACCACAATTGCGGGTATAGAAAATTTAATTGAAGGCCATGGTCAAGCCCATATTTTATTACCTAAGGGCACGCATCTAGAAATTTCTAATGCGTTATATTCACCTAGTTCAAAGAGAAGTCTATTGAGCTTTAAAGACATTCGAATGAATGGTCTTCATGTTGAAACTAAGGACGAGAATAACAAAGAATTCCTTCAAATCTTTGAAACCGTCCATGGCTATAAGAAAGTCCTAGAGACTATACCTGCCATTTCTGTGGGCCTTTATTGTGCTAAGATCGGAATGATAGAAGTAAATGCTATGGTAAACAAAGAGTTTACTGAGAATTTCACTTTTTGGCATAACCGGCTTGGCCATCCCGGTGCTAACATGATGCGAAAGATATTAGCAAGTACTAATGGGCACACCTTGAAAGAAAGGAAAGTTATCCCAAAGAATCTCACGTGTGAAGCATGTTCACTAGGGAAACTCATTACTAGGCCATCACCAATCAAAGTAACTAAGGAAACGATAAATTTTCTGGAAAGAATTCAAGGAGACATATGCGGACCAATACACCCACCTTGTGGGACGTTTAGATATTTTATGGTCCTTATTGATGCATCCACGAGATGGTCACATGTCTGCCTATTATCAACTAGAAATGTGGCATTTGCAAGATTGCTTGCCCAGCTCATACGTTTAAGAGCACACTTTCCAGATTTTCCTTTAAAGACTATACGTCTTGACAATGCTGGTGAATTTACGTCCCAAGCGTTTAACGATTATTGTATGTCCATGGGGGTAAGTGTTGAATATTCTGTGGCACATGTACATACACAAAACGGTTTGGCTGAATCGTTTATTAAACGCATACAGTTGATTGCTAGACCGTTGCTAATGAGATCAAAACTCCCGGTCTCAGCTTGGGGACATGCAGTTTTACATGCAGCAGAGCTAATTCGTATCAGGCCATCCAGTGAACATAAATATTCCCCATCACAGTTAATAACGGGTCAAGAGCCAGACATATCCCATCTTAAAACATTCGGATGTTCCGTTTATGTGCCTATTGCACCACCACAGCGAACAAAGATGGGACCTCAAAGGAGGATGGGGATATATGTTGGATATGATTCTCCTACTATCATTAAGTACCTTGAGCCAACCACGGGTGATTTGTTTAAGGCCAGGTACGCAGATTGTCATTTTGACGAATCTGTCTATCCAACATTAGGAGGAGATAACAGACTGGTAAAGGAAATTATATGGAATCAAACGTCCTTAAAATGGCAAGATCCTCGGACTCAAGAATGTGAATTAGAAGTCCAAAAGATTATACATTTACAAAAGCTAGCTAATCAATTGCCAGATTCCTTTGCTGACCCGAAAAGAGTAACTAAGTCTTACATACCAGCTGTTAATGCACCGATTAGAATTGATGTTCAAGAGGGACACAATCAAGTTGCTACAGAATCTAAACCACACTCAAAACGTGGCCGGCCAATAGGTTCCAAAGATAAGAATCCTCGGAAAAGAAAGAAAGGTGCTGAAATCGTGGTTGAGGAATCTGATGGAACCCCAGACATAACTGAACCGATAGTTCCAAGCAATGAGACTCGGGACGCCGAGTTTCATGGTTCTGACGTTCCTGAAAATAATGAGATCTCAATGAATTATGTTATGTCTGGAATACAATGGAATAGAAAGTGTGTGGAAATCGATGATATATTTGCTTTTAAGGTAGCACTTGAACTTATGGAGGATCTAGAACCCACGTCGATATATGAGTGCACTCAGAGTGAAAATTGGACTAAATGGAAAGAAGCTATAAACGTGGAGTTGAATTCTTTAAGGAAAAGGGATGTCTTTGGTCCAATAATTCGGACACCCTATGAGATTAAACCAGTTGGACATAAATGGGTCTTTGTGAGGAAAAGAAATGAACATGGTGAAATCGTGAGATATAAAGCACGGCTTGTTGCACAAGGATTCTCACAGAGACCAGGAATAGATTATGAGGAGACATACTCCCCTATGGTGGATGCTACAACTTTTAGATTTTTGATAAGTCTGGCTATAAGAGAAAAGTTGGATATGCGGTTAATGGACGTTGTAACTGCATACTTATATGGTCCACTGGATAATGAGTTTATATGAGATTACCAGAGGGTATTGAGCTCAAAGATAAGAAAGGTTCTCGAGAACAACACTGCATAAGGCTGAACAAATCCCTTTATGGACTGAAGCAAAGTGGGCGTATGTGGTACAATAGATTGAGTGAGTACTTAGTCAAAGAAGGCTATAAGAATGATCCCATCAGTCCATGTATTTTTATAAAAAAGTTTGCAAACAAAGGGTTTATTATCATAGCAGTTTACGTGGATGATTTGAACATCCTTGGAACCCCTGGTGAAATCGTCCAAACAGTTGAATGCCTCAAGAAAGAATTTGAGATGAAAGACCTAGGCAAAACTAAGTTCTGTTTGGGATTGCAACTTGAGTACATAAATGATGGAATCCTTGTGCATCAAATGGCATATACTGAAAAGGTACTCAAGCGTTTTAATATGGATCAATGTCACCCATTGTCCAGCCCAATGGTGGTGAGATCTCTTGATCTAGAAAAGGATCCGTTTGGTCCTAAGAGAGACTCTGAAGAAGTCCTTGGTCCCGAAGTGCCATATCTCAGTGCCATAGGAGCTTTAATGTATCTGGCAAGCCACACTAGGCCAGATATATGTTTTGCCGTGAATTTATTATCAAGATTTAGCTCATGTCCGACCCAAAGGCACTGGGACGGGATAAAACATATTCTTCGTTACCTACAAGGAACGAAAGACTTGGGTCTATTTTATACTAACCAATCTAAGGACGGTTTAGTTGGTTTTGCTGATGCAGGTTATCTTTCAGATCCTCATAATGCACGGTCCCAGACAGGTTATGTGTTTACTCATGGAGGAACTGCAATATCTTGGCGGTCAATGAAGCAGGCCATTGCAGCTACATCTTCTAATCATTCAGAGATATTGGCAATTCATGAGGCTAGTCGTGAGTGTGTTTGGTTAAGGCTGATGACCCAGCACATAAGAGTGGATTGTGGAATGGCCGAAGGTAAGCAGGAATCGACGGTCTTGTTCGAGGACAATGCAGCGTGTATAGCTCAACTTAAGGATGGATACATCAAAGGTGATAGGACGAAGCACATTCTGCCAAAATTCTTCTTCACATCCGATCTACAGAAAGATGGAGAAATTCAAGTGCAGCAAGTACGATCAAGTGAGAATTCAGCAGACCTATTCACCAAGTCACTTCCAACCTCAACGTTCAAGAAACTTACTTATCAGATTGGAATGCGTCGTTTGAAAGACTTGCAGTGAGGTTCAGAACAGGGGGAGTAATACGTGTTGTACTCTTTTTCCTTCACCACGGTTTTGTCCCAAAATGGGTTTTACTTGGTAAGGTTTTAATGAGGCAACATCCAAAGCGTATTACAAGCCCATTAGAGTTATGACATCCAAGGGGGAGTGTTATAAATCATAGTGGATTGTCATAACTAGTTCTGGTCCGTTTACGACCCATTAACACTTAGTCTTTAGGCCGGTTTAATGAATCCTAGTTGAATTAAGATTTTCCTTTTATGTACTTTCCTTTTCCCATTAGGAAAAGGAATTTTCCTGTTCTCTCTTGTAATAATCCTATATAAAGGATCTTATGATTAATGAATAAACACAATCTTCCCCATTCGTTCTCTTGATTCACAACAGTATCCAAGAAACAAACAATTTTGTAATTAACAACAGACCAAGAAACAAACCATTATTAATTAGCAACATTAATTTTTTTTTTTCAATGGGTGAAAGTGGAAGAAAAAAAAGAAGTGGTAAATGTACACGTCAGCATAAACCACTGAGTGACGGTAAAGGATTTGACGGAACTGAGAGTTGCCGTTACGGAATGAATGCTCTACGGTTGCGTCACAGCTCAGAGGGGAATAAATAATAATGAAAAACAACCAAACTAGTAGTAAAAGGCTCACTGTAAAAACGCAGTCGTTTTCAGTAGTAACTAAATACGACGACGTTTCTTTCCCAATGGGATTTGTTTATAGTTTTACTTTCTCTATCGTGTGAAAAGGAGCGAAATTTTGCAGAAACATAGCAAAAAACCCAGATTTTCTTCCCAACAAGACCAAACTTCGAACTCAACGAGAAACAAAAGAATCCAAAAAAAAAGACAAAACAGAGAGAAAGTAAAACTTGCTTTTACTAGAGAGGTTTATTTTTTTCTCTTTAAGACAGTATTTTCCTCTGTCTTTTTCTCTTTGTGATTTTCTCTTCTTCTTCTGGTTTGGGTTTCCCGAGAAAATCAATTCGGAAAAAGTGGGGATCGAGTAGCACGAGAGAAGGTAAAACTCAAAATCAAGAAAAAATCTTTAAGCTAAAAGGTTCAGTTTTTCTAATTTCTTCAAATCAATTTCATTTCAGTTCACTGAGAAGTGAGAAGTCATATTCTTTCTTCTGGGTCAGGATTTTTCTGGGTTTCTCAGAAGATATTGCAAAGAAATGGCTGAACCGACCAAACTAAGACTAGTTCGTTGTCCGAAATGCGAGAATCTCTTATCAGAACCTGAAGATTCACCATTTTTCCAGTGCGGTGGTTGCTTCACTGTTCTTCGTGGTAAGTTCTTCACTTATAACCTCCCAATTTTGATTATTGTAAGTTTTAGTGGAATCAATGTAGAGAAATTACTCGGTTTCTTGATTCAAAAATGAAGTAACTTTAGCCTTTTTGTTTGTTTATGCTTACCATAAGGAAACTTGTTTTACATATACAGCCAAAATGAAGGAGCGTGAAGAAGCAGAGTATTCGGTTTCAGATAAATCTGTAGAAGATAGAGCCAAGCCAGTTTCAGTTAACTCTAGTAGTTCCCCAGATAAAGCTATTCCGGATTCTAGTGAAACATCATCTGACTCTGATGTTATTCTTCCTCCATCAAACCAACAAAATGTTCCGGTTGATGTTGAGAGTGATCCTTGCCCCAAAACCAAACCTTTTGATTCCAGTACTAGTAGCTCTATCTTAGTGGAGAAAGATGACCCGAAATCTCAGTCGGGGCGACAAGATTCGGGTTTGGATCGGTTTAGGAAAAGATTATCTACTTCAAAGTATCCTTGGAATGATGAAGGTACTTCTTCATTCAAGAAACATCAGAGCGATGAAGCGATCGAGCAAGACCGAGCTGGACTATTGAGACAGTTGGATAAGCTTAAAGAACAGCTTGTTCAATCTTGCAATGTGGCTACTAGTGAGAAACCTAAAGAACAACAAGTTCCTATTTCTTCCACGGGGTTGAACAAGGCGGCTCCAATGCGGTTTCATAGTTCGGGAAATCACGCTGTTGCGGGTCCGTCTTATTACCACCAACATTCTGAACCGCAGTTTCCTTACAACAACGGTAACGAAGTCCCTCTGCACCATAGTCAGATGTATCCCGGTTTTGGAGACCCTCACAGGTTCCCGATGCACGGAAGAGGTTCTCATCCGCTGCAACCGTCTCATCCTTACTTCTCGGGACAGTATGTTGGTAATAACAATAACAGTCATGATCTCTTTGACGCATACCCGCAACAGAACGGGCATTTTCATCATTCGTCTTGCTCTTGTTACCACTGTTACGATAACAAATACTGGCGAGGTTCAGCACCGGTGGTTCCTGATGCACCTTATAACGCAGGGTTTTTTCCTCACGAGAGTGTTATGGGTTTTGCTCCACCGCATAATCCGAGAGCATACGGTTCTCGTGGTCTACAGCCTCATGGAAGATGGCCTAGTGAAGCACAAATGGAAGTTCTTTCACGTGTTCGTCCTCCGAAAGTTGTATTATCAGGAGGATCTCGACATATCCGGCCTTTAGCGGGTGGTGCTCCGTTTATAACCTGTCAAAACTGCTTTGAGCTTCTGCAATTGCCAAAGAAACCAGAAGCTGGTAGTACAAAGAAACAGAAAGTGCGGTGTGGAGCATGCTCGTGTTTGATAGATGTATCTGTTGTTAATAACAAGTTCATTCTCTCGACAAACACAGCTTCGAGAAGACAAGGAGAAGCTCGTGTAGCTGCTGATTACACTTCTGATGACTATGATCTTCTTGGTTACGTGTTTCATTCATTGGATGATGAACCGGGATTGATTTCAGACAAGTCTCAAGATATGCAAAACGTTCATTCTCATTCTGCTAGCCTTTCCGAGGACGAGCTAAGTTCAGACAGTTTAACAGCTAAACCACTTGGTGAAGCTCAAGATTCGCCTCTTCACGATTACTCTTCGATCAATCATGACCGGTCTGGAGTAGGTAGCCAAAGCGCTCGTTCAGAACAGGAAAAGGGAACACTAAGCAAGACAATGAGACAGAACTCCATGAAAGAGATTTCACTTGCTAGTGAAATGGAAGTTTCCTTCAATGATCACTATGGAGTATCTAAAGATCACCAACAAAGATCCAAGAAGAACGGATTCGCGAGCATTGTGAAGAAAAGTTTTAAGGATCTGACTAAATCTAAACATAACGACGAAGGGAACAAAAGCAATGTGTCGGTAAATGCACATACGTTAACTGAACGACAAATGAGAAAAGCAGAGAAGCAAGCCGGAGCCATTCAGCCCGGAAACTACTGGTAAAAATGTCGTAAATTCGTTTCGTGTTAATCTTCGTTATGCAATATTAATGTGTTTTTGGGGACATTTTATAGGTACGATTACAGAGCTGGATTTTGGGGAGTAATGGGAGGTCCATGTCTTGGAATATTACCGGTAATTCACACAGTTTGATATTATTGCTTCTTTGTCAAATATGTTTTCTAAAGCTTACGAAAAGATAAAATCTTTTGTTGTTGTTGCAGCCATTTATAGAAGAGCTAAATTACCGGATGCCTGAGAATTGCGCGGGTGGAACTACGGGAGTGTTTGTGAATGGAAGAGAGCTTCACCGTAAGGATTTAGACTTGCTTGCAGCTAGAGGTCTACCTCCAGACAGAGATAGATCATACATTGTTGACATTACGGGTAGAGTGATCGACGAAGACACCGGTGAAGAGCTCGATTGCCTCGGGAAACTCGCCCCGACGTATGTATTTCTTTCTTTTAACTTTTGTGCCTTGCTTGCTCTTGTTTCTTGACAAGAAAGTTAATGTTTTGGTTTGGATGGTGTAGGATTGAGAAGTTGAAGCGTGGGTTTGGTATGAGACTTCCGAGGAGAGCTACGTGAAGGGAAAATCTGAAGAGTGATCCGAATTAGTATATCATGTTTAACATCTTAGGGAAATGTAGAACATATTTTTATTAAGAAATTTGTATATTGATGTCTTTCAAGTTTTTGGACTAGTCTATTTCTATTGCTAAGTGATTTTTGTTGTTGTTGTTGTTGTTAAGTATATTAGTATTGTCTTACTTTCCCGTTCATCTATAAGATTTAAACAAAAAGGAATTAGAACAAAAATCGGCTGGCAACAATTACTAATAAACCCAAACACCTAAGTTCTTTTATACTATGGAGATATTATCTGAAACGAGTTTATAAATTATAACCAATATGGATACAAAAATGAAGAGTATATAGCATGCCATAAAACAAAACAAGTAAATCTGACATTGAAAGTTGGACAAGTAACTATCTTACACTGGTTGGTGAAATCTGTATGGGGAAGTAAGTCTGCTTTTATTGCTAAAAGCACATGTTTGGGGTTCATTTTCAACTTTCTGAAGCGCATTGAACAAAGACTTGGTTGCTCGTTTGGGAAATGAACTAGAGTTTAAGGTGGGCTAATCAGAGTCGTTGCTAGAGATTTAAAGGCAGGAGGCAATGCTAAAATACACTAGTTTATATAAAATAAATATAAGTTTGAGTATTTAAAAGCATAAAAATATAATATTTTTTAAAAAATCATTTTTTTTTTCAAAATTGATTAAATAACACGAAATGATCATTTCTAAGTTTTATATAGTGGTTTCAGCTTTACCAGACTTGTTAATCACCCAAATTGTATGTACGACACAATTGAAGGGTTGGAGACCAAAGCAACTACAACTTTTTCATTTATACTCTTATCCTTAAGATCATAATTTTCTTTCTCACCATTTCACATCTAAACAAAAAACAGGTAACTAGTATCCTCTCTCTCTTTCTTTCTCTTTAAGAAACAAACATGTCTTTCTAATATTTGATGTTTTAGGTTTAGGATATCTCCTCTTTTCACCATTGTTGCAAATTAATGGGTTGTACGAGTCTAATAGGGACTTAGGATCAGTAGTGAAGGTTTTTCTCCTTAAAGAAGACAAAGATATACATGTGTACAACTATTGCACTTAACCTCCAATTCTCAAAGTAATTTATTTATATTTTTGATACACAAAGTTTAAGCTCAATTCGATTTGTAAATTGACCAATATGTCTCAGATTAGCCAACAATTGTTTAAAATCAATAGCAATAATTGATTTCATCTCAACGGTCAAAATGTATGACCATTTTTATGACTGCAGATAGGACTCACTCTTATTGAACTGAATTCATCAAGATGTAAGTTAGTGATTCAACTTGAAATAGTGATTGAACAAGTAACATCAAGGTGTAAACAATGAGAAATGGTTTTGAGTGTGTCAAACACTCTAATACAACTGAAGTCTCTTGATAAATATACTCACGTGACATTATAACAAAAGAAAATGTATCAAACAAGCAAAAGAAATTGTATCAAATATTGCGTTTGCGGGCGGTAGCGGTTCCTAGCGTTTGACAACAATCGTGGAAAACGCTTTTTACCGTTCCGTACCGCTCTGTACCGCTCAAAATCAAAAGCTGTTTCCCTCGAGCGTTTGCGGTTGTGGGCGGTTGCAGTTGGTTTTATTTTTTATTAAAACATAAAATAAAATCAACTTAAAAATCAGAAAATATATAATAAATTTTAAAAAATCAAGATTTGAATATTATAATTATAAAATATATAAATAATTTGACTTTTGTTAATTAGTAACCTATTATAATTTTATATTTATAAAATCTTCACACCAAAATTCTCATAATAAATTATGATCACAATTTTATGTAAATCTAACAAACTAAAATTTTAAAATATAACATTAATCTACAAAAGAAACAATTTCTCTATTAAATTTATAACTTTCATCCATAATAATAATAATAATAATAAACGTAAATATCATATACATGATTTTATAGTATTTAAATTTATTGAATTAATAACTTTTATATTTTATTATTACAATATGATTTTTGATATTTTTTATAATTATTTAATGTATTTATATTGTTAATTTATTATTTAACCGCTACTGCACCCGCTGTCAACCAGTCGTAAGTATCCCGCAAACGCACCAATTTTAAACTGCTGCACCAGTCGTTCAAATCGCTGAAAAACACTTGAAACCGCAACCACCCGCTTCCGCAAACTCCCGCAACCGCTACGGCTACACCAGTCAGGCTCTTGATCAATACGCGTTTGCGTTAAAGAGACGACGCATGGAAATTAACGACATCATAAATCTTTATCTTCCGACAAGGAGTATCGAGCAAAATCTTTGGTTAACTTTAAACCCTTAATTAAGTAGCAAATTTCCAAAACCGGAGTTTACCGATTTCCAATAGAACCAAATCGAGTCCGGTATAGGCTTCGGTTGTTGCCTCCGCCTCCGCCTCAAGCAGGGTTTATTGATTCCGATTGTTGTTCGTTCTAAAAACCTTGGCCGATTTTTACTTTCGTTAACCTTACCGGCGATTTTCCCTTTCAAAGTCACAAACTTTCTCGTCGATCTAGTTTCCTATCTTCACTTTCCTGAGAAAATCCGTTTCATGGTTAAGGTCTTGGCGTGGAGGGTAAGATGCTATGGAGATGCAATTGGGTAAAGCCAAGGAAGAAAATCCTTAACGCACTCAGTTTCTCTTCAATTCACGGTCAATTTTCACCGAAAGCAAGAGAAATCAGTGAATTTTCCCGGGAAAATACCGCTGGATCTCGTGGAGTTGCTCCGAATCCGCCACTCACGCACGACACCGTCTATTCTCGTTTACGAGAATCCCCTCCTGATCTAAAAACTTTGAATTTCTTCTTCTGGTGCGCAGAGCATCACAATTACTTCCACGATGCTCGAGCATTTGAGCACATGGTCAGTGTTGTTGAGAAACTAACGCGTGATTACAATGGAATCGATCGAATCATCCAAGGATTGAAAAAACTAGGTTGTGTGATAAAGCCTCGAGTTTTATTGTTATTGCTTGAAATCTTTTGGCGTGGTCATATCTATGATAAAGCTACTGAGGTTTATGAAAGCATGAATGGTTTTGGGTATGTTCCTAATACTCGTGCCATGAACATGAGGATGGATGTTCATTTCAAACTCGATAGTGTTGATCAAGCTTTCTATTTTTTCGTTAGAATCCGTGTTCGGAATTTCTTTAGTTTCGACATTGCATTGAGTCACTTATGCAGTAGAGGAGATTTGGTTTGTGTTAGGGCAGTTTTGCAGATGATGATTAGAGAAGGTTTTTATCCAAACAATGAGATTTGGGCAGATTCTTGGAGTTTTTAGTAGAGCAGGCTGTGTTGCTGAAGGGTTTCAAGTTGTGGGATTGATGATTTGTAGTGGATTCTCTGTGTCTGTTCATGTTTGGAGTATGTTGGTTTGTGGGTTTTTTCGATCAGGAGAGCCGCTAAAGGCGGTTGATTTGTACGATAAGATGATTCAGATCGGTTGCTCCCCGAATCTCGTTACATATACTAGTTTAATCAAAGGATTTATGGATATCGGATTGGTTGACGAAGCGTTTACTATGCTAAGTACAGTGCAATCCAGAGGCTTAGCTCCAGATATTGTTCTTTGCAATGTGATGATACACACATTTACTAAACTCGGAAGATTCGAAGATGCTCGTAAAGTTTTCACTAGTTTGAAAGAAAGAAAACTTGTGGCGGATCTGTATACTTTTGCCTCAATGGTTTCTAGTTTATGCGTGTCTAGAGATTTCGATCTCGTTACTAGTATCGCCAATGGTAGGAAAACAGAACTAGATTTGGTTACCAGAAACGTGCTCTTAAACTATTTTTGTAAGGTCGGTAACTCTTCTAAAGCGTTGAGAATATTTCGTTACATGTCTAACCACGATTTTGCTGTGGACTGTTATACATATAGTGGATATCTTATTGCGCTTTGTCGAGAAGGGGCACCTGATGAAGCCGTTAATATGTATAAAAGAAAGATCAGTGAGAAAAAAAAACGTCTCGATGCTCATGTTCATACCGCGATCATCGACAGTCTTATAGAGTGCGGGTCGTACAGTAAAGCGATTCGTTTGTTTAATCGGTGCATCTTGAAGAAATATCCTTTAGATGTTGTGTCGTATACGGTTGCTATTAAGGGGCTTGTGCATGCAAAAAGGATCGATGAAGCGTGGTCTTTGTTGTCGGAAATGAAAGAAGCTGGGGTTATTCCGAATCGGCGGACTTATCGGACTATAATCTCTGGTTTGTGCGAGGAGAAAGAGAATGAGAAAGTGAAGAAGATTTTATGGGAATGCATAGAGGAGGGAGTTGAGTTGGATCCTAATACTAAGTTTAAAGTGTTTAGTCTCTTGTCTAGATATCGCAGAGATGCTTCTGAATTTTGATGGGTTTTTGAAAAATGGATGGACAAGTTTGATGTCTATGATTCATGCGATGATGAATTATCTGTTTCTGTTGGCTGAGTTTTGAGGGTACTGTATAATGTACAATTTGGAGCTGTAATTCTTATAGAAATGAAATCGTCTAATTGCAAATCATTCTTACTTAATATTCACTTTATAAGGTAACTGTCGTATAGAACTCCGTATAAATCGATTAGAATCCTATGATTTGTAACGTTTTAAACTACACTAATCGCAAAAACTTTTCGTAGTGTTACACTTGGCTTAAAAAGAATGAGAATTCATCATGATGATATATATAAATAAAGACAAAAGAATTATACCGAGAGAGATGATGTTATTATTTAGAATGTTCTGAATAGTGACAGTGGACTCCACAAAAAGTTAATAGTACCATAATTTACTCCCGTATGTTTCTAACATTTTGCAAGCATCCTTTCACTACAAGAAAACAAATGATTAGTGACTCACTGCTAAGTTAGTCACTATTTTTGGCAACTAATTGGAGACTGCTATGTGACAAATTTGTCCCTCTGCTAAATGTAGTCTCAAATCAATCGCACATTTGAGACTGATTAACCAAGTCGTAAAACAGTCAGAAATTTGCGATTGTTTATCGAAGCTTCTCAGATGGTCGCAGAATAGTCACAAATTTGAGACTAATTAGCGACAGAGTACTTAGTCACAAATTTGTGACACTTTCGTTATCATCCCTTCAGTTACAGTCACAGATTCGTGACTCCAGGAATAGAGTCACAAAACAGCTACAACCTTTTTATGTCGACACAAGAAGACAAATGGAAATGTATGTTGCCATAATAGGACAACACAAAAAAATGTGGGAAATAAGAGTGTACCAAATTGATAGCTAATTTCTGAAAGTAGTCGCAAAAGAGTCGCACATGAATCTCAAATTTGTGACTAACTAGTTTGAGTCGCAAAGTAGTGGCAAATATTTTTGCCTATATATACAACACACCCTCTTCTCATTTTCACACACCTCTCTCATAATTCTATCTTTTGGTTGGCAAAAAAAAAAGGGTGAGGGGAAAAAAATCAAAAGGAAAAAAAAATCATAAAGGAAAAAACTCTTAAAAATCACAAAAGGAAAAAAAATTATAAAAAAAAAATGGAAAAACCTACCCGCAAACCAAAACACTTCTATGACAATTAGAGTATGCTAATACGCCACTATATGAATGTTGTCAAGATGGTCATCGCAGTTATCATTAGCTGCTCGGTCCATGAATATCAAGGTAGACCATAATTTGGCTGAAACTTGCATGGATTCGTGGGCGAAATTTTTTATGGAGTATTTATCTTAGAAACATTGATGCGAAAGTTAGGATTGCCGGTCCAGACATATGATGTATATGAAGATAATTGTATGCTTTACTGGAGAGAAGACAAGGCGTTGGACAATTGCAAGTTTTGTGAAAAAGCAAGATATAAGGCTAGTACTTGGGGGAGGAATAGAGTTGCAATTTGTCGTATGTGGTATCTACCTATCGCTGACAGGTTGAAGAGGATGTAACAATTAGAGAAGACTAGAGCGGCGATGAGATGGCATGCGGAGCACAAGTCACATGATGAAGTTATGTGTCATTCATTCGATACAGCAGAGTGGAAGAATTTAATGAAGTCCATCCGATTTTTGCGGCGGAAACGGGAAATGTTTACTTGGGATTATGTACAGACGGTTTCAATCCTATTGGTATGTTAAAAAACCATTTTTTGTGGCTAGTGATCTTGACCCCCTACAGCTTACCTCCAGATGTGCATGAATAGGGAGCATTTGTATCTCACGATATTGAATTCATGACCTAATCATTCACAAGCGAGTCATGATGTTTTTCTCCAATTACTAATCGAAGAGTTAAAGGAGTTGTGGAATAACGGAGTTGAGGCGTATGATGTGTCCTTCAAGCAAAAATTCAACATGAAAGTTGTTCTGTTGTGGACGATAAGTGATTTTTTGGCGTATGGTATGTTGTCAGGATGGACCACAAATAGAAAATTAGCATGTCCAATTTGTAAGAACGGTATAAAAGATTTCTACATGCCAGCTAGTAGGAAGCGTGTTGGTTTATACCCCCACAATATCCGTTACCAAAATGTCAATTTTAGGAAGGGAAAAAACGCTGTGAACGACTATCCACCAAAATCGATGATGGATGAACAAGTACATAGAAGTATTAAGAATGGGGGAGCACAGAAAACATCAAAATGTGGTGGAAATTGACATAAAAGAAAATCTTGCGGTTATGAATATTGGCATAACTAGCATAAAGAAAGCATTTTCTGGGAGCTCTCGTACTAGGGTGATTTGACTCTACGCCATTGTCTTGATGTGATGCATATTGCGAATTTTGTTTTTGAGATCATGTATAATGTGATGAATGTTAAAGACATATCAAAAGACACTGTCAAGGCAAGATTAGGTATTGAAAAATTATATTCTCGAAGTGATTTGCATGTCGCTGGCCATGGGAACGGCCTATTTCCTCTTTGGAGATTGACTGCTAAAGGTATAGACACATTACTACAGTGGGCGAAAAATGAAGTTGACTTTCCAGATGGCTATGCATCGGATCTAGCAAGCTGTGCAGACATCATTGCTCGCAAGTTTTCTGGAATAAAATGTCACGACTGCCATGTTTTCATGGAGCGGTTTCTTCCGTTCATCTTTGCATAACTTCTCATGTGTAACGTTCACCAAGCATTATAAGGTATATGTTCATAAAAATTGCCTAATTTATCCACTAATACGAAATTTGGGTTCATGACTGATAAAAGGTTTTTTTAAGGAATTGGAGCATTTTTCTGCGATCTAAGCAGTAGATTATTTGATCAAAGTTGGGTCCTACTTTTGAAGGATAACATTGTCATAATTTTGTGTAATTTGGAAAAAATCTTCCCTCCTCTCTTTGATGGCATGGAACATTTGCCTATCCACTTACCATACGAAGCAGAGCTAGGGGCTAGTGAAACATAGGTGGATGTATCCATTCGAAAGGTTCTTAAAAAATTTGAAAGGGAAAACGAAGAACAAAAGTCGTCTAGCGGCTTCGATTGTTGAATCGTCCAAGAACAACAAGATTTCTTATTTCTCACAACACTATTTTACGCCACGAATTTCTGACAATAAAATAACAATAAAAATATCAACAACAATGTTACACACAAAAAAAAACCAATATATATTTTTCACATTTTTAATAGGAAAACTAAAAACAGTATTTTAAAAAGTTTATATGCATTGTACGTGGGAAAATCACCTAGTTATCTTATCACAAAAACTAATTTACTTCTCTCTTTTAATAGATCCCGTTGCTTTTTTTTTTTCTCTCTCTTTCTCTTTTTTTTTTTTATATCTTTCTCTTTCTCTCTTGACATGGATTTAAAAATTGCATCTACTAGATTTTGGAAGAAAAAGAAGTAGTAGAAGAAGAAGAACATGGATATAAATTGGATATGGTGGATTTGGGATACAAAAGAAGTGATGAAAAAGAAGAACACAAACACACAAACTAAGAAAATACTGTAAATTTTTAAGTTTGGGTTAATTATTATGTATTTAGGGTATAGTGTTTGGGATTAAGGTTTACGATTTTCATTTACATTAGACAACGTTTAAAACAAATTATAATCTTTTTAAACAATTTATAAGGTTTTAAATTAGTTTATAGGACTGTTTAAACTGTCTTACGAAACCTTTAAAAATATTTTAAAACTCTTAGAAGCATTTTAAACAGTATTATAAAACTTTATAAACCTTTTAAAACCCTTATATACTTTTTTAAAACCATATCATTTTTTTCAAACCTTATAAGTTATTATATTAAATGCTCGGTTTTTAAAAAGTAATATGTTTCAAAAGTTTATAGAAAGACATAAAAATCCCAGATCATTAGAAAAAAAATCAATAAACAAATTAAATCCATGTCAAGAGAGAAATTTATAACTCTAGGTCTTGTTTCCGTAAATTTATAAATCCATGTCAAGAGAGAAATTAAATCACTAAATTTATAACTCTAGGTCTTGTTTCCGTAAAAATTCTCGCCAACATCATTCCGTAAAAATTTCCCACAAAAACGTCATTCCGTAAAATTTTCTGCCAAAAACGCCATTCCATAAAAGTTTCCCGCATAAAACGTCAGTACATAAAAATTTCCCGCAAAAAAATGTCATTTCGTAAAAGTTTTCCGGCAAAAAAACGTTATTCCGTAAAAATTCTCCGCAAAAAAAATCGTTCCGTAAAAAAATTCCACCAAAAACGTCAGTCCGTAAAAAATTCCCGCAAAAATGTCATTCTGTAAAAATTTTCCACCAAAAATGTCATTCCGTAAAAATTCCCGCCTAAAAAATGATTCCATAAAAGTTTCCTAACAATAATGTCATTCCGTAAAAATTCCTCGCAAAAAAGTCTTTTCGTAAAAATTCCCGTCAAAAAAGTCATTTCGTAAAAATGTCTGGAAAAAAACTTCATTCTTTAAAATTTCCCGTAAAAATCTGGCCGATATATGAAAAGTATTTACTACCCTCGAAAAACCTTTTCCGATTGGATTAGTTAGGTTTTTAATGTTCAGTGGCAAGGTTGTAAATTTAGTGAAAAAAGGGTTGGAAATATTTTTACAAGTCCATACACATTGAAAATTGCCTAAATATCTAATTGTAAATAGTGAATGGCCCTTTTAGCATATTAGTTTCCAAATAGTTGCCCATTTGGCAAATTTTTCCTATAATTTGGTGGTGATTTTTAACAAAAATATTGTGGATTACGAATGAATGAGTGGGCACTGAAGATCATGCAAATCCCTATGCACAAGTCAGACAAGACAAAGGTACTATGTCAAAAGAGACAAAGAAGAGAAGAATAAAAAGTGAAGGTGGTGGGTACAGTTCTCAATGTTCCTTTTTAATGTTTTCATATCATATATATATATATATATATATATCAAATACTTTATGTGATTCAGATGGTTATGTCAATGTCTCATGTACCAAAAAAAAAAAAAAAAAAAAAAAAAAAGGGCAGACTCTCTCTGCCACGGTTCCCAATGAACAATCACTGGTTCCCCTCCGGTCAAGTTTCCGCCTTGAATCCAGCTGCAACCTCCTCAGTTGTTAACCCACCTCCGCCTCATCCACCCCCTATCCCTCCTGACCCTCTCCAGTTCCCTCCCCTTACTTCTTCCTCCTCTTCTTCTCTCCCTCTATCCCAAACTATCTCTTCTGAGAACTTCACCTCCTCCACTACTGATGTCATTATGACTCAGAATGATGTTACCACTAATACTGATGTTGTAATGACTCAGTCCCAAGAACCAAACACTCAAACTCAAGATCCTGCTGTTCAAAAAACTAGATCTACAATTACTGTTGAGAAACCCTACACTGTTCATCAACCAAAATCAACATCTCCTCTCTTAACTAACCCTGCTTCCGCCTCAAGCACTCACTTGCCCCCCCAAAATTCCCCTAATGTTGTGATTCCTGCGACTATTCCAACTGTCCCTTTTCTTGAGATGCAGAATATCCCTTCTACTCTCCCTCTCCCTCTCCCTACCCCACTCCCTCCTATAGCACCACTTACCCTGGCTGAAAAGATCAAAAAATCAGAGGATAAACAATTACATAAGGTCAGTAATGTTGTTGTTTCAGAATCCAGCTCTGGTAGACCTAGAGTGAAAATACCTGACTCCGTCTTCAAGAAGGGTGCTGACTTGCACAAAGAATTCATTGTGGGCTACTTCTGTGGTCGTACACCTGCCTATGGATCTATCCAGAGTGTGCTCAATCATATCTGGGGTAAAGGTCAAAAACTTGAAATTCATGTTAACTCCTCTGCTAGGTCAATGCTGGTCCGTATTCCCAATGAGTACATTCGCCTCAAAGCCCTGGAGAAGAAGGTTTGGTATGTTGGAGACAGCATGTTCCATGTGGCACAATGGGGCGAAGAGGAGAGTGCAGCATCCATGGACCCTGCCTGCTCTACCCCTGAAAGATTAACAAAGATTCCCATTTGGGTGCATCTTAAAGGTATTCCCTTTGATCTAATTCATGATGAAGGGTTAAGTCATGTAGCAGAGCTGCTAGGATTTCCTAAGGAGATGGATGAGTTTACGAAAAACCTTACAAGAGTGAATGAAGCTCACATTAAAGTTGAAGCTGACATATCGAAGCCCCTTCCTTCTGAGATTGAACTAGAAAGGGAAAATGGTCATATTGCTGTCGTCAAAGTCGAATATCCTTGGCTCCCTCCCACTTGTACTCACTGTAAGGAAATCGGACACTTGATGAGGAACTGCCATCGACTAACTTCAAAGTGGGTTCCCAAGACCACAAATCCTGCAGCGGTTCCAAAAGAAAACCAAAACACTACTGGACCAGAAGAAACAGAGGCCACAAAAGAAACTTTACCTCATGTTAATCCCTCTGAGGTCCCTACTTGTCCTGACCTTGCCCCTGCTACCATCCCTCGGCCATCACAGTCCTCCCCTTCCCCTATTTCTCCTTCTCCTGACCCAATGATTGAGTCTTCCCCCAATCATGTATTACATTTCTCTCCTGACCTTATTCCCTGTGATATAACATCCGCCCCTGATCCCAAGTCCCCTGTGTCTCCACCAGGTTCCCTTATTCCATATATTGTGGGACTTGCAGTCCCCCCTGCTAATAGACCTCCCAGCAAATCTTACTCATCCAAAGGCCAAAAACAGCACCACCAAACAGTACCAAATATCCCACAAATCACAAACTCTGTCCCTTCAACCCCCACAAATGAAAACCTCCAAGCCACCACAAAGCCTCCTGCTAGCCAATTAATCCATTCTATTTCCTCTGGTAGTTTCCTCTCTAAAGAAGCTACCTCTTCTAACCTTTAATGTGTACAAAGCTATTTTTTTGGAATGTCCGAGGTCTAAATGACTTGGATAGACATCAGCCCTTTTGTAATTGGCTTTATCTTCATCAGCCTATTTTTGGTAGTATATTAGAAACCCATATCAAGGAACCAAACCTAAACCGAGTCATGTCGAGAGCTTGTCCTGGATGGCAGTTTATGTCTAACCATGCCCTGGATGAATCAGGGAGAATAATTCTTATCTGGAAGGCCCCTGCAGTGGTGACTCTGATCCATCAATCCAGACAATCAATGACCTGCCTGGTTCAGATTGCTAACCAACAACCTTTCCACTACACTGCCATCTATGCCTCTAATCTCCCAAGTGAAAGAACTGATCTATGGGTTGAACTTCTGAATACTCACCAACAGCATTCCCTAAGCAGCTATCCTTGGGCTATAGGAGGGGATTTTAACCAGATTCTCCATCATGCTGAGCATTCTAAGTCTTCAGTCAACTCTTTCGACTCCAGAATGATTGAATTCAGAGATACTCTCCTACAGCTTGATGTATTTGATGTTTGCTTTTATGGCCCTCCCTTTACCTGGACCAACAACCAGCCTGACAATCCTAAAGCTAAGAAGTTGGACAGGCTTCTTGTAAACTCCCAATGGATCTCTGCTAGATCAGATAGTTATGCTTCATTCCTTGCCCCATCATTCTCTGATCACTGCCCTTGCCTCTTTGATCTCTCTTCTATCCTCCCTTCATCCGGCTCTAAACCATTCAAATTCTTTAACTTCCTAACCAAACACCCAAACTTTATCCAAACTGTGGAGGAGATATGGATTCAAGCCGGAAGCTGTGCTTCCACTTTGACAGATCTCTGTTGGAAGTTGAAAACCATTAAGGGAGCCCTCAAAACTTTAAGTAAAGAAAATTATTCACAAATACAAAAGAGGGTGAGTGATACTAACTGTTTGTTGCAAAGTGTACAGGTTTTAGCTCTTCAAAATCCATCTCCAGCAATTTACCTTCAAGAACGTAACCTACACATTAAATGGAATTTCCTAAGGATTATTGAAGAAGCTTTCTTCAGACAAAAATCTAGAATCAATTGGTTAAAGGAAGGAGATCAGAACACAACCTATTTCCAGAGAGTGGCACAAGTACGTCAAAACTGGAATTCAATTAGAGCCTTCATGCTTCCTTGTGGCACCTTGTTGACTGATCCAGCTGAAATGAGTCATCTGGCAATCACCTACTTCAAATCTATACTGGCTCCAGCAGACATGCCTCTATCTAGGATGTCCTACCTCTGGATCCAAACGATTACACACTTCAGTTGCTCAGCCTCACAACAACATGCCATGACGGTTCTCCCTACAACAGAAGAGATCACAAAGGTGTTCTTAAAGCTAAATCCCAATAAAGCGCCTGGTCCAGATGGATACACTTCAGGGTTTTTTAAAGCAGCATGGTCTCTATTTGGTCCAGAAGTCACAAACTCTATTTCACACTTCTTCTTAACTGCCTTTATGCCCTCTATTACAAATGCAACAATTTTAACACTGGTCCCTAAGTTCATTGGTGCCTCTGCCATTGGTGAGTTCAGGCCTATCTCCTGCTGCACTACCCTCTATAAGGCCATCTCAAAGTTGTTAGTCAAAAGGCTGAAGCCTATTCTCCCGGATCTTATTCTCCCTAATCAGACTGCATTCATCAAAGGAAGACTCTTGTTAGAAAATACAGTCTTGGCTTCAGAAATAGTAAACAACTACCACAAGGATAAAGGCCCTAAGCGTATAGTAATAAAGGTAGACATAGCAAAAGCTTTTGACACACTAAGATGGGATTTCCTTCTAAACTGTCTACAAGGTCTTGGACTTCCAAATCAGTTTATCAGGTGGATTCAAGCTTGTGTATGTACAACAAATTTTACTATTGGCTATAATGGAATGGTGCATGGATACTTCAGAGGCAAAAGAGGGCTGAGACAGGGTGACCCTCTATCGCCTTATCTTTTTGTAATTGCTCTAAACTGCTTATCATTTCTACTGGATAAGGCTGCCCAAGAAAATCAGTTCTCCTACCACTACAATTGCGATAAAACAAAGCTCACTCACTTGTGTTTTGCTGATGATCTGCTTATCTTCATTGACGGTTCCTTGAAATCTGTCCAGGTTATCTTACAGATTCTGAGAGAGTTTGAACTGCTATCGGGTCTTAAAGTTAGTCTTCAGAAATCCTGCTTCTTCTCTTCTGGGCTATCTTCATCAGAAAATGAACTCATCAGTTTTACTACTGGAATGATGAGAGGCACTTTTCCAATGAAGTACCTAGGACTTCCCTTATGCACTAAAAAGCTTTCTCTACTGAATTGTGCACCTCTAATCCAACAAATAAAAGAAAGAATCAATACCTGGAGTGCAAGATCATTATCCTTTGCTGGAAGGTTACTGCTACTAAACACTGTTATCGCTGGAATAACCAATTTTTGGTGCTCCACTTTTCTCCTTCCAAAGAAATGCATCGAGTGCATCAATTCTGCTTGTAGTGCTTACCTGTGGAAAGGAAGCCTTGAAGGTCATTACTCTGCCAGGGTATCATGGGAGACAATAACACACCCAAAGGAGGAAGGGGGGTTAGGAATTAAAAACCTTTGTGTCTGGAATCAGGCTTGCTCTATGAGATTGATCTGGTTACTGTTCTTCAGGGCAGGCTCGGTATGGGTGGCGTGGTATAAGGAAGTGGTCTTGAAGGGTGTGCTTAACAACTTCTGGACATTGAAGCCTAATAGGAGAAACTTTTGGCTGGCCAACAAACTCCTCAAGCTGCGTGATATAGCATACCAATGGATCAAACTCAGGATTGGAAATGGAAAAGTATGCAGGTTTTGGTCAGATAATTGGTCACCGTTTGGTAGTCTGAAGGAGTTTCTGCGTGAATCATCGGATTTTAGATTGGGAATAGCTCCAGACATCACTCTTCATGACCTCAAAACTCGGTCTGGTTGGAACGTGCCACCTGCAAGATCAGAGAATCAGGTACTACTTCATGCTCATTTAACAACTATTACGCTTACTCCAGTGGAGGACTACTACGAATGGGAAATGGACAACACGGTTATAAAACGATTCACTACTGGATCAATTTATAATTACCTTTCACATCATAATCCGATTGTTGCCTGGAAGAAGGTTGTATGGAACTCTAGAGGAATCCCTAAGCATAGCTTCCTCACTTGGCTATTTGTTCTCGATCGTTGTCCTACCCGTGATAGGTTGTTGAGCTGGGGAATAGCAACTGATCATCTGTGTCTTCTGTGTAATCAACTGCCGGAGAGTAGAAACCATCTCATGTTTGATTGCATCTTCTCTTGGAGAATTTGGTCTCCAATCGCTTTGAAATGTCAAATCTCTCCCTCACGGGATTGGAACACTACCCTCACCACCATACAAAACATCAATGGTCCAAAGCAGAAGAGGATAATCACAAGAATAGCATGGCAGTGCACGATCTACTTGATTTGGGCAGAGAGGAACAACCGTTTGCATCGTAACTCCTTCAGAACCGTTGACTCAATAATCGGGGCAATCGATGGGACTGTGCGAAATAGAGCTTCTAGTATCCGAGAATCAAACCCTGCTTTGGCTTCTCAGATGCTTCAATTCTGGTTCACTGTGTAGACTCACTGGGAATTTTAATGGCCGCCGTCTATGGTTCAACAAACACCGTCTTCTATCGACTATCTCTTCACAATTTGGTTTAATTGGTTTCTTTTAGATTGGGGCTTTCTGTATGGGCCGTCAAATACAAAACATTTGGGTTATAACCCATAAACACTAAAGCTGGGCTTGTAATATTTTCTTTCTGCATTTTTAATTCGAAAAATTTTACCAAAAAAATGTCTCATGTACCATGCATAGACATATAATAGATGATTTCAAACGGTCTTTTTGTATTTTATGTGGGGAAGTGTAAAGAAGACAAGTAATGTTGTTTTAATTATTGTACTTTAGAATGCTGATCCCAATTAGGCACACTTGAGAATCAATAATGGACTAATTAATACTACTATTTTTATAAACATTTTCATAAAACAATAGTATAACACAAAAGCTAATTGACCATTAACGGATTAATTACTTATAACTCAGGACTTCACAATATACTTTATATAATGTATTCCCCTACCCACAAACACTTCTGGTGAAATAGAAATATTGGAGAACAAGTTCCGCCACGTGTCACTGAAACTTGTTGGGAAGAGAAAATCATATCGCGCCTCGGAGATTGGAGAGAGAACGAGGCTTGGATGTCTGATAATGTCAGAGACATTTATTTTTAATTTTTTTTTCCCTACAAACATATAGTATAAAAGTTGTAAAAATAGCTTTTAATGGGATTTTCAAACCAAAATTTTAAAGTCACAAAGGTTGAATGTCGAAAATAGCGTGTGATACGTACGTGCGAAGTGTAAGATATTATGGAAAACGAAAATAACTAATAAACAATTACGACTCTATTTTCCTTTCTATTTATTCTCATCCAAAGTTTAAATTAAAGGTTGATTAAAAAGTATGCTTTTCGGAGTTGGAACCCTAAAGTTTATCAAATCAAATAGTCCTATAACTAAAAAGATATTAGAAAAAGTAAACTTTTTTTTTTCTGAATTTATACATATAACAATATTTCAGTCATCTATTTATATAAATATTAGACTTTCCCATCATAAACATAAATCATTAATTTTTAAATGTATCATTATGGGGAAAATGGCATAAAAACCTCCAAAATTGCGACCACTAGCACTTTAAACCTCAGTACTTTAGCACAAACACATTAAACCTTCAATCTGGTAAACTTAACACAATAAACCTTCAAAGTAAGAATATTTGTCGCGCCGACATTTTATGGGACGGAACAATTAACTCCGTTAACGGAACATTTAACTTTTTTAAAAAAAATTAAACGTTTTTAATTAAAAATAAAACCCCCCAAATCCATTTGGATCCTATTGGTTTTTTTTAGGCATGGACTTTTGGTCGGTTCAGTTTATTCGTTGGAAAATTGACGGAATAAAATCATCAGAACATTCTGACAGAATACTGATGGTGAATTTCCAACGAGATCCCGACGGCTTTAACCGTTGTATATGTGTAAAGAAGACAAGTAATGTTGTTATTAATTAGTGCGTTGAAAATCAACCACAAAATCCAGTCTCAGGCCAGTGATAAGCTCAAATTTCCCTTTGAACCACTCTCTCAAACAAGAGATCGTGTGCAGTACTTAGGGTATCGAATCCACAGAGAATCAGTTGCACAATAGATTAAAACTTTTGGACTAAGCTAAGCAAATAAGATTGTAAATAAATTGCAGAAAACAGTAAATCAGAAGTGAATGTAGTGCTTTTAAATCAATGGGAGACAAACACTAGGCTTTAAGGAATTCGCAGGAATGATTACAAATTGTAGAATAAAGTTACTATGGGATTGATGAAGTGCAATTCTAGAACTCGAAACACTGTTGTAAAGTAAATCAATTGTCGTTGCAAATACTATCTATGTTTAAACCCTAGAAAACCAACTGTCATTGCGAAATCATATTGATCTAAACAAGCAATAAATTCAAGTTCTATTGTTCACAGAGATTCAAAGCCAACTGTCGTTGCAGATCGAATCTCTGCTCACCTATGATTCAGTTCAGGCAATTCAATAATGATGTCTCATCTATTAAACAACCTAGGATACCTAATTCAGGTCTAAATCAGAATTCAGTGCAATCAAGATGAAGAATAATAAATATGATGCAATATCTCATAGTAAATAAACTCTAACAATTATTATTCATCATTTGAAAAACCCTAAAACCTAACAAGAGAATTACTTAGACATAGACATGAATAATAAAACCCTTGTATAAAATATCTCTAAGAAAATCAAGTATAAGCTTAAACAATGGCTTTAAAAGTACTATATATAAGGTACAAACACGTCTTGGCCCAATTGCAAACATCTGGGCTTTTCTGGCGCGAAAACGGAAATTTTCCAAAAAGTACTATTCTGTCACCATTTGGTCGCGTCGAGCGACGCAGAATTTTGTGTCGCTCGGCACATACAACAGATTTTCACTCCGAACTTGTGACTTTGACTGCTCATTCCGTTATGCTCCATAATGCTCCAGTAAACACCAATTAAATCCAAAGCATCCTTGTACCTAATATTAAACACCAAACACTAGAAAACACCAAAAGACTCTATAAAATGGACATATATCATGGTATAAAAACCGGTAAAAACCATGATATATCTGCCAGCATAAGCACCAAAGACTCCTTCCTCCCACTCCTGGCTAGCTGAGAGCCAAAGATCTCAACAAAACAAATCTCACAAGAGAACAGAAGAGGACATGCATAGGAATGTATCTCCTTCAAATCATATCCTATCTAGAAAAAGAGAAAGAGATCTCATAAAAACCAACCGCACACCTTATGAGGAGAGATCTGACCAAATAAGAAGCTACATGAGGTTAAACGCATGCAAAATCTCTGAACCAAGAAGAGTTACTGGTCTAGAGAGAGCAAAGATCTCCTCCCTCAGAGACCATATAATACCTTCGAAGAAGACAAGTGGTGAAATCCCACCCGGAAGGCTTTTTAAGTACACCTTTTATGGAGTTTGGAGGAACCTACTACCTCCAGCCAAGTTAGGAGCAACCCCCTCAGATCAACCTTATACACAAGAGTAGAAAGGAACATATGGATTTTCACACTTCATCTGATCTTCTTCCTTAAAGATAGCAAGCTGGAACTGTCAAAGATTGGGGAATCCCTTTACAGTCCAACGAATACGGGCCATCAAAAGAGAACTCTTCCTTGAGATATTCTTCTTCTCTGAAACGAAGAACTCCGATGATTTTGTCCTGGAGAAGTTGAAATGGATGAACTATGGCCACCATTTACTGGTTCCAACATACGGCAGAGGACAAGTCTTGGTTTTTTTTTGGAAACAAGACCTAGAGTTATAAATCTTATCGTCGTGTGAAAACTTTATCGTTACAAAATTGGAATATGAGAGCAAGACAATTTATATCACCTTGATCTACGAAAATCCGAATAGATCTAAAAGCAACCTAGAACAAACTCATCGCCCTTGCAACAATCTGTGAATTGCCTTGGTTCCTAACCGGTGACTTCAACGATATCATAGACAATTCAGAAAAGGACGGTGGCCCAGCGAGATCGGAAGGAACCTTCATTGAATTATGATCGTTGCTATCAGAAGGGGACCTTTACTATTTATAATTCTCTGGCAGCTTTCTCTCCTAGAGAGGGAATCGATACGACCACATTGTACATTGCCAACTCGACAGGGTTCTTGCAAATAGCGACTAGGCAAAGCTCTTCCCGGCTGCAAAGAGTGAGTATTTAATGATTGAATGCTCTGATTATCAGCCGATCATATCACACTTTGATCTCACCAGAAAGATGAAGAAGAAGATGTTTCGATACAATCGAAGATCTCGACACAACCCTGAAATCACATAAATTATGAAAAAGGCTTGGGCCGGTGGTACTAAAAAATTAGTGCCCTAACGAATGGTTAATGTGCAATAGGCCTTAATGATTGGAACAAGGCCCACTACGAAAATAGCCAAGAGTTGATCGGACGGCTCAAACAACAATTAGAAGAAGCAATGATATGTCCAATCTATGATCAAAACCTAATCTAAACCATGAACTTCGATCTCCGGTGAGCTTACCAGCGGAGGAAGAATTCTGGAAGCAAAGTAGCCAGAATCTATGGCTTAGCTTAGGCGACTGTAACACTGTGTACTTTCACACAGTGATGAAGATTCGCAAGGTTCAAAACAGCTTCTCCGTTATCAACGACGCATATGAAGTTCCCAAATTCGAAGAATACCAGATCGTGGAAGTGGTGATATCCTATTTCAACCATCTTTTCACATCTGAGAATGGAGATATTGTTCAAATAATCCATGAAGGTCTGTCACCACAAATCCCGTTGGAAGTAAATGAAAACCTAATCATTGATCCCACGGCAGAGGAGATTTGATTAACTATTTCTCAATCCGCACCGATAAAGCACATTGGTCGGATGGCTTTTCAGCGAGCTTTTTCATACAAATTCGAATATAGTGGGGCCTAAAGTAGTGGCAGAGATCCAAGAATTCTTTTCCTTTGGTATTCTACCACCGCCGAGCAACGAAACGTTCATCAGACTAATCCCTAAGGTCCTGAGCCCAAAGAAGAGGGAGGAATATAGGCCAATTATTTTAATGCAACGTCTATTTTAAGTTCATCTTGAAGCTGCTTATGAGAAGACTCTAACCTACCTTGCCTCTAATCATATCAGAGAACCAATCGTCGTTTGTAGCAAGCAGAGCGATTGCGGATAACGTGTTGATAACGCACAAGGTACTTCATTATCTCAAGAACTCTCAAGCCACAAAGTTTTGCTCTATGGCCGTCAAGACCGACATGAGCAAAGCTTACGATCGTCTTGAGTGGGAATTCATAAGGTTAGTGCTCTGTCGCCTTGGCTTTCATCAAAAATGGATCAAATAGGTCATGCAGTCCATCAACACAATATATTATGCTTATTTGATAAATGATAAACCAAAGGGAAGAGTAATACTATCAAGAGGAATTCACCAGGGAGATCCTCTCTCACCATACATCTTTATTATGTGTAGTGAGGTTCTCTCTGGACTACGCTGCTCAGTCCACAAGCCACCTGGTCACCAATCAAAGCTCCATGGACTGGATTTTAAACTTCTGGGCTATTCACACTTCACCAAAGATTAAATCTTTTCTCTGGAGAGTTGCTAGCAGTAAGTGATAGCCTGGCTCGGAGGATACCTGGATCGGAAGTTATGTGTCCTCGATGTGGTGATGTGGAGTCCATCAGCCTTCTCATATTCCACTTTGAGACCTATGTCCAGGTCTGGAATAAAGCGCCTATTACAACCTCCTTTACTCCTAGCCAATACCTTGTCCTTGAGGAGCTATGGAAAACAGCTAAAGACAGAGAGTGTCTCTCACCTACATGTATTACTAAAAGCCCTTTAGCCCCTTGAATTTACTGGAACCTATAAAAGACAAGAAACATGCTACTATACTCAAAGAAAAACTCTCTATCAACAGAAATCATCACAAAAGTAATATGAGATGCCAAGGAGTGGCAGGAAGGCCAAGACTGTAAAGCCAAGAAACATAATATGATTAATTGTCTAGGGTTTCGAGGAATAAAAAAAGTTTATAGTCTGAGGTTATTTTGCTATATAATACAAACAAAAATAATATAATTAATCAAACTAATCAATTGCTCTAAATCTAATAATTAATATTTTGTTACATGTGGTAAAATTGATTAGTTGTTTTATTATAATTATTTTATTTTTTTTGGTATATAGCAAATTAACCATTAGTCTAATAAGATAGAGAAACTAACCATGTAAATAAAATAGAGGAGTGGACAAAAATATCCTCCACACTTGGACACAGCAAAATGTTATTTTGAGGGCGTTTTCGTCACATTACATCTAAAATACTGTTCGTACACATCACGTGAAAACACACACGCAGCAACAACCAAAGGGAGTTTAATAAATACTGATATACTATGAGGGAAGAAGGCGGCTCGACAATACTGTGCAAATTGGTACAACAGATTTCGTCCTTTCTCTAAGGGCATGTTCATTGGAGATCTTATGGTGTCTTATAGGGTGTTCTTAAAATATAAAATTATTAAAATTTGAGTAAAAGGAAGAAAGAGAATGTTTTTATGGGATATATTGAAATATAAAATTAATAAAAGTTGAGTAAATGATGATGAAGTGTTCTTAAAGAGGAGAGAGAGTCTAAAATTAGACACTTTTGGAGAGTGTTCTTAATTAAAGTTGAGTAAAAGGATGAAAGAGAAGGTATAAAGTTGAGTAAAAGGATGAAAGAGAAGGTATAAAGTTGAGTAAAAAGATGAGAGAGTGTGTGTTTTAATAATTTTATATTATAAGAACACTTTTTAAGACACGACGGTGTCACCAATGAACATGGCCTAAGTGTAGGTCTTAACACGAGTCGTGTTTTTATTTGTCCGTTTTCTCTTTTTTTTTTGCTTACTTATTTTTTTCTCTTGTAAAGTTGTCATTATCCGATCAAAAGGAAAAGAGAGATGTATGTTATTGGTAATAAAATGATATAAATGAGAAAGAAAATGAGAGAGACAGGAGCCACAGAAGAGAGAGAAAGAGTGGAAGCAGAAGTTGGTTCTTACCATTTATTTGACATTGTTTTTTTTTTTTTTTTTGTTAAAATCTGACATATATGTAATTAATATTGCCATGTATTTTCATCCAACTTAATTACTTGACTTCTATATTAATGATAACGAACTTCATAAAATATGAATTCTTCCTTAATCATTGTGGAGTGTTAAATAGACCCGGCTTGTTATTAAAATAATGTTTCGTTAAATGTATTTATTTTGACATATAAAGGATCAATGGTTTTGGACCAAAACTTTTGGTTAGTATACGAATGCCACATGCTTCTATTTCTACTTGACTTAACAAATATACAATGCTAATTTTTCAATTAAACATCATCATCGGAAGAATCTGATGAAACGGAAATGCATGGATCGTACTATATTACATTTCATTCTCATAATATGAAAACATACAAAACAGTTAATTAGTTGTCATATTCTAAATTTGAAACTAGGCATGGGTGGGTTATTCAGAGTTGATTAATTTACGTGTTATATTATAATTGATAGACGTCAAGTATTTTTGTTTTAGACAAACGCATGCACCACATCAGAGATGAAATTTATTTTAAAAAAAGAGGTCAAAAAAGTAAAAATCAAAATGAGAAATTGGCAAAAATAACACACAAAAAAAACTATAACAAAATCTCTAACCATTTAACCTAAATCCAATCCCCTATATATTATTTGGGAAGTGATTTGTGAGAAGATTCTTATGTGTCATCTCCACAATCACTCTCACAAAAACAATTGTGACATGGCTTGGGAAAAAATATGACATGGCAAAACACTAAATATTTATTACCTTAAAAGTTTTAATTGCACAAAAAAATCTTTGCAAATATTTCATGATGGAATCTTCTAAAACAATTCAGATCAATTTAAATTAAAGATTATAACGAAATTTGGCCACAAAAAATCTAACCTCAAGCGACAATAAAAAAACAATTGTGAATAGTGATTATAAATTGAAACTAAATATTCAGATTAAGAATACAATTATCGAATGTCATTGGTTATTATTACATTTCCAATAAGTTATTAATATTTCATAAAGTTATACTAAAAATAATAAAGACAGTTAATAATTTAAAATAAATTGAATGTTATTCACATAATTGTTTTATGTATTCTCTTTAAAATAATTAACCTACCATAACACAACAAAATCCTTTCATTATAAAATATAATAATTCAAATTCAGGAACAAAAGTATTATGGGCAAATACTTTTTGAAGAAAAATGATATCATGAAAAAGTAATATTATAAAAATTCTTTTTATACGTTGATAAATAAATTAAATAATAATTTATACGTTATGTTATTGTTATGGTGAAACATTAGAAATAGTATTAGCCTATAAATGTTTTATCAATCTCTTCATCCTAATTCAAATTAAAAACCAAATTATACTCACTTTTCATTATCTTTGTTTTGTTTTTTTTCAAAAAAGAATAAGAATTAACAAAACAATAGAACACGAGTAAAATAAAAATGACACATGAAGAAAGTTGATTTAGTAAATTAATAGGTAGAAGATGAAGATAATTTCATATTCACTAGCTTTTAATCATATTTATTCATTTGTTCATATTTTGGTTGTTTTACACGCTTTTTCGATTCAAAACGCATAATTCCACATAAAAATATTGATTTTAGAGTAAATGGTAAGTGAAAATGTGGTTACTTTCACTAACGTTGATTAAAATATGAAGTTAGAGAACATGAAGAGGAGATCGTCTAACACCAAGAAAATATCAAAAATCTGATAATTGTTTTGAATATTATTTGAGAGAATGAATTGGCTCGCTTTTCTTAATCGACCTTTAATTCTCGATTTCAAATAAGATTTTGGAATCACCAAGTTTAGTTATATTTGAAAACCCTTATGAATATAGCTTAATTTTGGAGTGACCAACTATTCAAGTATATATTATTGAATATTTCTATTCGGTTGACAATTTTTTTTTATTTATCTAAAAAACCAAATTTGGTAATGAACATAAAACAATGATTTAAACTAAATTTATTTTTGTATATGATATATTTGTTTCAAATTCAAATACAATACAAACCGAAACCATACAAAAGCATCCTTTTTTTTGGTAAAAAAATTATTTATTGAAAAAAAAATCATCCTTATTAGGTTATTTTATACCTTTGAGATTATTATTTATATACTATGAAACAACGTTTTTCTAATTAGTTTAATACTTAAAAAATTAAAAAAATATATTTTATCTGCGTATTATGCGGGGAATCACCTAGTGGTTTATATTTGGCCACCTATGCTAGTATGGAAGTACAGGGTTAGCGAAAACGAACTCAGTATCCCCAAAAAGGTAGGGTTTTAGATCTGAGGACCGAATAACAAGAAAAACTAAGAAGAATTAAGAGTGTTTCTAAGAGATGTGTATTATTCAGAGAGTTGCGGATCCCCTTTATGGCGAAATGAATTACATATTTATATCCCAACTACCGAGGACCCTAAACCCTAGAAAAATGCATGGAAAGTATCCTAACAGAGAGTTTTATACAATATTCTCGTATATTCGCATATACTCTCTACTTATTCTCCAAGTAATCCTAGGTCGGTAACCTTATTGAAATAGAGGCTTTCGATCTCCATAATGGGCTTGCTGGCCTGGTCAGAGGCCCATCTTGTCATCGCCAATTGAATACCGGGTCGTTTCAATCTTAAGTCGAATCTGGTAGAGGGTGCCAAACCTGGTACCACCAATAAGTCCCCCCCTAGTTCGATCTCTGATGCCATCAAAGATCGTATGAAACATGTTGAAGAAGTTGATTTAACTTAGGATTGATCTGATGCGTCCGTTCGATTACCCCCCACGTGTCTCGTATCCGACCATCGCTTTTTGAAAGGATGTCCAAAAGGTGCCTCAGTTCACTCGCGTCCACCGCCGAGGGTTTTAATCATTACCCTCGATATCTGTTTTGAATATAAATATTATTAAACCTTTCCACTTCCCTTTTTATTCTTTAGCCGAAAAGGTAACCTCCTTTCCTTCTTCTAGATCTGCTTTCTCTTTTCTCTGCATAATTTTTCTATTGCATCTGCAAATCGCATATTTCATATTGCATTCTTCTAACGACTCCTCAGTGGATCCCTTGGTAACCCAATATGACGTAAATACTACCCCACGAGGCCCTTTTGGCCCGCCGAGGACCCTCTGTAACCCAGGCAAATCTTTGTTTGACTGGAGAACTCCGACTGATGCCCCGACATCTCCTGTCGACGAGGAATTTTAAATTCCTCATGAAACCGATGCTCCTAAAGCCGATGCTTTGATCGGAGTGCCGGACAAAGCTGTCGTTACAAACTAGTTTAACGTGTACGAGGTCAGTGATTCAATCGTTTCTGAAAGATCCCTCAAGGGCATGCGACGCTCTTGTACCTTGTCCTCCGACTTGGAATTTCTTCCTCCGGTTCCCTGGCCAACGCCCCTTGGATTGCCCTCCTGGATATATTTGCCTTCTGGAGCATATGTTCACAGAGGCCCGTTTGTGGTTCCCCTTTCCATACCAGTTAGTTAAATACTGCCAACGGAGGAACATTGCCTTTTCTCAGATGACTTATGTTGGGTGTGGGAGTCGAAACTAACAAAATTAGATTTGTCAAGGGTTTGTGAAGAGAAAGAGATCTCTAGGTTAAAGCTCAAGAATGTAGGTTGCAATTGCTGTAAAGAAAGCTTTTATTGAAGTTTTGTGTAATAAGTTGCGGATTCCTTTTCTAGAGTTATTGTACAAGTATATATAGTTTACTAGATCCGCTAGGTCAGTTAGGTCGGCTAGGTGAACTTCTAAACAGATAAGGAAAACATCCTATCACGCAGGGATTTTCCTTTATCTTCTTGGCGGCGGGGTCAACCTCACGTCGCGAGCCTCGCTGAGAAGCTCAATCCAATATCTCGAAGGCTTTTGGATTTGGCCCACCTCGCCTTCAATTCTGGGCTTGACGTCGGTGGGCTTTTTGCATTTCTGACCTCGCCGAGTATCCCACTTTAGTTAAGACTCGGCTTCGTTAACCTCGTCGCGGCACCAAGATTTAAGCCTTCTGTTAACTGGGTTTACTACACTTACCATGTTGACCTTGCTGTAGTTTTTATACTTAGCCATTTCTTGAGATTGATCTTATTAGGTGAAACCTGACCCAAACATTGGGGCAACCAACCTCGTTGCCCTGATGATGCTGGGACGAGAGGGGTATCAACTTCTCGGTCGAGATGTACGAGCAGATTTTTGTTGGTTAAGGTAACAGCACCGGGAAAATTCTACAGCAACATGAAGGCGGGCTGTAAGATTGTTAACCTGAAGAGCAAGGTTTCCAACTGGTCGGACTTGTTCTTCTTCGTGAAAATTAACCTTGCCTCGGTTCACGATGTAACCAAGGCGTACCGACCTGAGTAGAATCTCGAGATGGGTAGATAATTACTGTGCATATTCATGTACATAGACTATTCTTTTTGCGTTTACTTATCACCTCTTGAATGGTTACACATTTTGCCTTTCAGTCCTTCATCCAACCACTGCCGCCGTTCATCAGCTTCCCGTCTGGAGGCAAGTAGTGATCTTAAAAGGCGAGGGCCCTTTGGATACCTCACTGATTACGACTGCCAGAGTTCAGAGAGCACGACGCACATTGGGTACGCATGCCTTTACGTTTGACTACTCCTAAGTTATCCACTATTCTGTGTTTCCCTTATTCTTTCATTTTGCAGAGTTTGGGATCGCGACTACTGGTCGAGGAAGATGTAGATTTCAGAAAAGATTCCTGAATTCAAGACTCTGGCAATCCCGCCAAGGAGCGGTTATAGCGGGAAAGGACGCATCTAAGACCGTCGTGATTCCCGATTATGAGGAAACTGTCGATGAAACCCCTCTTATTCGTCGACATGTTAATAGGTCGGTGACATCGGGTCAGCAAAAGGTCCCCCTGCGAACCCGCTTAGTGATGGCGCAACCCTGTCCAAGAAATCCGGTGAAGAGTCGTCTTCTGACGAAGAAGTTAATGAAGCGATTGACCCAAAAGGTAAGGGAATTTTCATCCCCAAAAACAAATATAGAGAACGTAAACGAGCTCATCGCCGGGCTAATGCCGATCGTTTTGCAGGGAGGATCCGACCTATCCAAGTTGGTAGAGTGTTAAGGACTCTACCGCCTGAAGCGCCTGTTGATCAAATGTTGGGATATTGATCCTCCCTTTGTCTTTGATTCTCCGATGATAGTAAACAACACTCCCTCCGTGGTCCTTCGACTGGAGGGTTCTCCTTGCAAAACGCAACGTTTGCGTTGGTAACGGGTGTACCAATCTAGCTCTTAATCGATTAAGTGTAGAAGGTAAATGAGACGTTTTGGGTTTTGTTTTTCTGATGAAACCAAATTTGATTGTGTGAGTAAAACGAAGGAAGAATCGAAAGATTTAATTTTTGTTTCTTTTAGATTGGATAAGTCAGAGATAATAAAACGCAGCGTTTTGCCTCCGACCGAACTCTACTCAAGTTCAATTCTCCCGCTCTAAAACACTCAGGATAATTACGTAAAGGGAAATTAGGCCTAATAACAAAAAAAATAAAATTATAACTCAAAAACTAACTAAAACCCCTAAATTCAATGACTAAGATTTTGCCACATACTCCCTTTTTGGTTAGTTTTTAAGTTATAGTTTTTTTCTTTGCTATTAGACAAATTTACCTTTACATAAATGCCATTTAACTTTTGATATATATATATTCTTTTTTTGTATGAAATAATTTAAATTTTTTGAAATTGATATATTTTTTTTATATTAAGACAAAAAATACATACGGGAAAAAATCTATTATCGATAATGGATTTGCAAAAAACTAAAAAGAATAAAAAATGAAAGGACAGAAAATTTTTTTTTAAAGAAGAAGAAGAAACATAATAAGTCACAAAAATCTTGTACTTTGAAATCTTATTTTCAAATATACTACTAAATTTTTTACTATTCAAAACTACCACTAAAATAGTAAGATAGAATACCAATAGTCAAACTATTTTTTAGGAATAAAATAGAGTTTTTAATATGTTTTTTTATTTGTGTGAAAAGTGTCAAAAACGATACTTAAATTAAAACGGAGGAAGTATTGTACTCTACAATGTTGATCCCAATTAGGCACACTTAAGAATCTTTAAAAGTTAATAATGGACTAATTAATACTACTATTTTCATAAAACAATATTATAACTCACTTGACCATTAATAACGGATTAATTACTTATAACTCAAGACGAAAAAAAAAAATTACTTATAACTCAAGACTTAACAATATACTTTATATTTTATTCCCATGTACCCACAAAAAGGTGATCGCTTTACAAATTCTTTTTTTTTTTTTTGTTTAAAACTTTTTACAAATTCTTTTCTTTCTAATAAAGTTACTTTACGTATAATTCATTGGATTGAAACTATATTGTCTCGGCATGAAGTTTTGACCGGAAGTTTTAATAAGAAAACGTGTATAATTTCTGTTTATGTGAGTTACGTGAATGTTATATCATGATAAATATTAAACGAAACAATATATTTGAATTTCGGATACATATTATATAATTGCCATTTTGGTGTATAATGCATACGTTGCATGCCGCAGGGTTGAGGAGAGATAAATAATTTTGCTTTTTTTTTTTTTTTTATCTGAAAGATTTGACTTGCACATTAACCAACATGAACAATGAGACTTAGGAGAAATTTGTAAGTGAAACTATTTAACAAAAGAATTTGAATTTTGTTTTTAATCCAAATTGCTAAATAGGACTTAGCTGACACGCACATTTAAACGTAAATCAGTTTTAATAAAATCAAAATTTACTTAACAATAAAGCTTATATATGTACGTACGGTTCAAATAAGAGATTACCTGAATCTTCGTAAATAGTTTATAGCATTGCATTCATGTAAAATCGAATAACGTAGCACACTATTGTCAAGTTTATAGAAACACACATCCATGTTTGTTAGTTAACGGAAAAAAAAAAAAAAAGAAGAAGCTCATGTTGATTCCGAAAGTATAGTGTTAATTAAATCCTCTAAAGTTAGTAATGTTGAATGTTGGGGAAAGGAAAACATTATATAATAAATCTACCGTGTGTTTGTGTTATGATGGTGAAAGCGACCCTTTTAATGTTACATGTTAGTCCTTTTTAATCATATAGTAGTGATTAAAAATATTTCATCTCATTTCAAAATCAATAGTTCAACAATCCCCAATGTAGTAGTAAATAAGAAAGCAAAAGAAGGGAGGGAGGATTGCGTAGGGATCAGCGCATCATGGCAAAAACTAGCTACCATTTTGACTAGAAATTTGGTTTTTAAAAATAAAATAAAATGGTTTTTTAATTTTCTTTATGTATTATAGTGATTTTTTATTTCACAAAGGTTGATCCTTTCCAATGAGAATTTTTATTTTTTCCTCTGTTGGAACTTTTCTGTATTGAGATTAGCTTTATGGATTATCAAAACCATTCTTTTTTTGCTGGGTTAAATCTGGGTTTATAACTCTTTTTTTTTTGGCTTACTTGTGTAGGTGATGATGGAGAAATTGATGAAGAAAATGCCAAAATCGTCTGGTATTGGCCAGTCAACATTTCAGGTATATGCGTGTTTTTTTTTCATTTTGTTTTAAATCCATGCATAATATTTATTAGTATTTTATAAAAAAATGTTATATAGGACAAAATATTCCTCTTGCCGAGACTCTCTCAACATCTCTTACGCGATTTTAAGTCAAACATTATTATTTGGTCTATTACATATTTAAAAGACACTTTTTTGGTCAATTTTCATTTGAGCTTTAAAAGAGTTAGAACTTGGATAAGTATATAGGAGCGGAGTGAGAGTGACAGGTGGCGCGTAGGTCAAGCACAACATAAGACCTTGGCGGCGATGTACAGCCGGATGGTGGAGTGTATGGAGCGGTAAAGGGAGGTCCGTTGATGGTATTGGCGAATGAGTGGCGGAGGAGGACAGGTGGCCTGCGGAGTGAGAGTGACAGGTGGGGTCCAGCTGCTGCAACGGAATTCAAAAGTTATTCTACCGTCACGTGAGGTTAATTATATGCTGCCTACGTGTTAAATTATATGAGGCCACTGGTGAAAACTTTGTGTCACTGTTATGTATCTCTAGCCTTTCTCACTCCCTCTCTCTCCGTTCACTGAGAACTTCCCTTCTTATGCCCTCCATGGCGGTTCATATATACAGACAGCTTTAACGTGATTCTCTCTTCTTCTTCTTTTTCTCTCCCTGGGTCTGAGTTTTTCTTAAGTTAAAGCATGTTTTACTCTCGTCAGCTTCTAGCCCGAAAAGCTCCGTGGGGTCAGATATGGTGAGTAAACAGAGGTTTCATGATTTTTGCAAGCTTTTTTTCTGTATGGAGCTACTTGTTCTGATTTTGAATATCGCATGGGAACTTCTTCGTCCTGATCAAGCATTTGTTACTGCTTTAAACGATCGATTTGGTTTCCGTTGTTTGATCTTACTGCTTTAAACGATCAAGCATTGCATCTCACCGTTGTTTTTTTTTCTTCTTCTTTTCAAGGATGGCCGCTACGTTGCACGCGAAGATCAATAGGAATAAACTGGACAAACTCGATATCATACAAATCCGGTGAGAGGAGATTTGTTCGCCATTTTTTTTTGTATCTGTTTTGATTTTTGGGTGGTCCTCCAATGACTTCCATGATGACGGACGTTCATTTTTTTTTTCGGGATGATTCTTTCTCACAGCGAAGGGATTTTGAATCCGTCGGTTCCGAAGGCTCGCAGACTTTCTGGGATTTTAATGGGTACGCTTAACAAACTTTAACTTTTTTCAGTCCTTCTCATTCTGGGTTTGATGATTCTTAGTGTCTTGTCTCTTTATTAGGTGGTATTATGAACGTTTATGAGAGGAAAGTGAAGCTACTATTCGGTAATTTTCGGATTCAATCATAAATCTCAATTCAGGATTTCAATCCTCTTTTCCTAACTGATCACATTGTTCTTTTCTGGATTTCCCTTTAATATTCAGATGACGTAACTCGCTTTCTGGTAATCAAACTTTCTCCGATACTCTTTTTTTAATTTCGTCAAAATCACATTCACGTATTATTTTTTTCTGGGTTTTTATATGTGTTTATTTTCTTAGGTCGAAGTTAACCGGACCTGGGAAACAAAATCTGTTCCGGATCCCACTTTACTGCCGAAAGGAAAAACGGTGCATTACTATTTCACTTTTTCTTTGTTTATCGTAATGCCATTGGAAGATTCTGAGGAAAAATAGAAATGATTGGCGTGCTGGGTTTTGTTTGTCATTGAAGGAAAATCCAAAATATGACAAATTTCCCGATTCAACGGTAGAAATGATTGATGTGTTGGGTTTTTATTTGCAGGAAAGAGGCTGTTACGTTGCCTGTGAACGAAGAAGCCGATTTGGGAGTCGTAATATTCCCAACGCTGCCAGGTTCATGGATTACCAGCCGACTACTTATTTTTCCATGGTAAGCCAGTTTGTCTTGTCTTGGTCTGACTTTGTTAGCTAAACTAAGTAATTATATTATTTGGGCTTCAACCAAACCGATGGCCCATTTGAGGTTGTTTTATAAAACATGAGTATTTTAATTCATGTTTGTTTGTTTTTTTTAAATCGTCTGGTATTGGCCCGTCAACATCTCGGATTGCTTCTTTTTCATGTTTGTTTGTTTTTTTTCAATTCGTGGAGGCATTGAAGAAAGTCGCAAACATGGACACGACTCGTGCTTTTTCAACGGAGACACTCGATTCGGCTATCGTGGAGGCAGCAAGGAAGAAACTCAAAGCGAACATGGACCCACCCCACACCCAGGTTCGAAGCCTGTGAGCTATTTTTTCGTTTTTTGGCTTTAATGAAGTCGGAAATTACATTTTTGCCATCGTCTTCAACCTTTTCTCCTGCAATAATAAACCCCAATTTTTGCCCCCTTTTTGTTTTTATTCCATCATAATTGTCGGATTTTATTGATTTCTTTGTGTTTTGTATCATATTATGATATTTCAAAGTCAAAATTCTAGATTTTAGTAAAGTAGCTAAAAAATAAACAACATTGTCTCTCTGTTTCTAGATTCTGACGCTCAGACCCAATTGTCCACCCGCAAACACCGATACGCCATTGAGATTGATAATCAAGGATTTAAAGAAGCAAAGGGAGTTCGAATCCCTTTGGTCTCCACCCGCAAACACCAGTGAGAAACAATGGGATGCGATTGATGCCAAGGTATTGAAGTTGGCCTTTGGGATGATGAAAGGTATTTGGAAGCAAGATGTAAGCAGGTAAACAAAAAAAAAAAAAAAACTGAAAGAATTGATTAGGTTTCTTGAATTAGAATCAATAGAAATTGATTTCGATTAATGATTGTAGAGTCTAAAAGAGCTCGCTAACAACATTGGTGGTGAGAGGCGTAGAGGAACCGTGAAATGGTTCGATACCCAGAAGGGTTTCGGTTTCATCACTCCTGAAGATGGATCCGAAGATCTCTTCGTTCACAAGTCGTCGATCAGATCCTAGAAGGGTATCAGTTTCATCAATCCTAAAGATGGATCCGAATTCTTCGTTCCCCTGTGGTCGACCATATCTGAAGTCGGAAGCCTCGCCGCCGACGAATCCGTTGAGTTCGATGTCGTGACGGACCACACTGGCCGTGCTAAGGCGGTTGAGGTTTCTGGACCCGACGGGGCTGCCGTTCAAGGAACCGCCGCTGGTGGTGGTTCATCTGGAGGACGTGGAGGCTTCGGAGGTGGATACGGCCGTGGTGGTGGTAGTTACAGAGGTGGAGGAAGAGGTCGTGGTGGCGGAGGCGACTGCTACAAGTGTGGTGAGCCAGGTCACAAGGCGAGAGACTGTTCTGAAGGAGGAGGCGGTGGTGGCTACAGAGGAAGAGGTGGAGGCGGCGGAGGAAGCTGCTACCGCTGTGGTGAGTCTGGACATTTCGCAAGGGATTGCACCAGCGGTGGTGCTCGTTGATTACGTCATCGATCCGACAGTGGAGGAAGCTGAATCCGATCCGATCGTTTTCTCGCCCCGTACTATCTATCTATCTATTATCAGCTTTTGTTATGATGGTTTCTTAGTTTTCGTTTTTCAGATCTTTCTCTTTTGATGGTTTATCGGATTTTATGGTTTGGTTATTGTTTATGCTACTGCTACTTAATGGTTTTTATGGTGCTTGTGATGGGTTACTTCTGCTCTGTTTCAAGTGTTCATATGCAAACAATATCAAGTCGGATAAATATTTCTGGGTTTTTGTTTTTGATCATGCGCTGATTTTTGGCCTTGAATTTCTTATGGATTATGTTGAAGACGATAGATCTTTTACACATGGATAAAATAAAATATTTGCTCGAATCAGAAGATATCATCCCTCACGCGCGCCGGTCAAAAAGCCTTACCAAGTGACGTGGCTTTGCCTTGACCAAGTGTTTGAGACATAACATAGTTGTATAATACAACTTGTATTGATACCGTTTGGTCACAGAAGAAGAAAAAGTGGTATCGAAGAAGAGAAGACTCTGTGTAGTATTTGCAGTTAAATGTTCCTTTAGATTCCTTCCTTGTCACATCTCTAACATAACTAACAAAGCTAATTCAAAAACTTGCTCCCAAAATTTATGTGGCCATAAAGCAGGGACAAGTAGGTTCAATACTAGTTATATTTGGGTAAACGAGGGCAGAAATGCAATTGTGACTTGTGGTATCGAATAAACATTCCCCTTGGTTGTAAGTTATGCGACCGTTAAATTGGTTTCCAAACACAAATCTAGCATCTACACCACAAATCTCCTAGGCTCTTTGATGTTGCATCACAGAGATCGTCTCATTGATGGACTGCTATTACTAACCCATGACCCTTTGATTTGTTTTGTGTCATACATGCTGGTCTTTGCAGACAATACTTGACCAATTCTCAATATTCCAAGATTTGTTCGAGGAACTGGAGCTTCCATGAGTCTTGTCACCTCTAGCACATGTTTCCTCTTTGATGTAAGCTAATAGAGTCTTGATACCAAGATCTTTCCCGAGCATACACACCACTGTGTTTAGGCGCACCCATCGTGGTCTAACCGAGCATTAACCATATACTCACCACTGTGTGTACGGATTCAATCAACTTTTGTTGCAACAAGCACAAGTTTCGGGATTTCTGAAGCGCAATGAACAAAGACGAGGCTCCTCGTTTGGGAAACGAAGCATCAAAGTCGAGACACAATCAACAACCATGAATATACTCTAACCACTGGTCGTCAGTTTTCTCAGCCTAGTTGAGATCATCCTATCGAAATCGAGCAAGAGGTTTTCTGCAGCCTGATTCTCCACTTGGCCATAGTTCCTAAGAGAATGGCAACGAGCACACATCATTATCCTTGTCTTTCTTTGCCTCCTCTCTGCTTTCGAACCCCGTTTCCTCTGTGACATTACCATATCCAACACCAGCCGGATCAGGCCAATTCAACATCATTTCCCTTCTGAATTCCAGCCAAACTCATTCTCACTTTCAGAGTTTCTCGATCTCATCATCTTCCTCCTTATCATCATCAACAACCATTTCCAAACCCACGAAGCTCATCTTCAGTCTTATCTTCAACAACTTTTCTCTTCTGATTAAACACACCAAGCAAAATTGGATCATTGTCCAAATAGGCTTTCCCATATTCCTCATCTGGACAAAAAAGTCCCTTTAACAAACTGTTACTTCTTCACAGCTAAACACATAACCAAAACTCCACATTTCTTATTTGAAAAAAAGTTGAATTCTTCTTCAATTATCCATCAAGCAAAAAATGAGTCACTAAATCCGAATTCCGACAACAAAAAAAAACTTATCTGAGGAAAGTGGAGCTTCGTGTCTGATGATTAATCCGGCTGATTCGAAAGCTTCCATCTTCAAGCTTTGGTTTTTACTCTGCAATTCGTCACTCTACTTGAAATCAAAACCCACCATTTTCTTTAGAGCGTAATCCCAACGGAAAACTCTATTTCGCCTCCGTTTCCGATAACTTGGACGATGTTAAGCCACAAGAACAAAAATCCAATTAGTTTCTCAGAGATGTAACCACTGATCGTAGATTTGCAGTTCAATTGATAAGAACCCACGAGACTGAAGCTACACGAATCGTTGAAATGCGCGTGGAATTTCCCTCTTTTTGTGTCTAAATAGTAAGGCACTACTCCTTTTGGGAGAATTGTAGCTTTGGAGAAGAGAATAAGCTGTCCGAGAACCGGAATCGGAATCTTTGGACACGACGGCGAGTGAAGAAGCTAAATGAGACGTTTTGGGTTTTGTTTTTCCGATGAAACCCAGTTCGAATTTGTGCGAGTAATTTTTTTTTTTTTTTTGTATGAAATAATTTAAATTTAAGTTAATTTGGTGAATAACCATAAAAAAAATTAAAACCCACAAACCCCACACAAGTCTATTTTGTTAGTTTGTGAGTCATATGCCTTTTTTTTTTGTTATGGTTATTCACCAAATTATCCCTTTAAATTTTCTAAAACTGATAAGCTTTTTTGTAAAAATAGAAAAATGGTTATAAGTAATTAACTTACAGTAATTTTTTAAAGAATAACTTAAATTATGACGCCTAAATGATAAATCAAGAGGGACAAGTTGATTACTTGTGAATTTTTGCCCCGCGAAATGGGCTTTGTCGGATCTTTTTTCTAACTCCCAAGGCCTTCTTGAAATTTTCTAAATGTGATGAATTGGGCTTTGGGGAAAGCTTGATTGGGCCCAACAAGGGACCTGATTTTTCTGCATCGACCAAATCCTTCATCGGCGAGATAAGCTCATCAAATTCTTCAGCCGTGAGGACCACCACCTTCGATCCTCTCGATTTAGATCTCTCCGCCTCCAACACCAGATTCTCCTCTTGGATCTCCTTGGCCGCTTGTTTCCATTGCTTGTGTTGGGCGATGATGAGGTCATCTCTCCTGGCTTCTTCCGCCGATGCACGGTACCAAGAAGCTCGGTGAGTCACCAAAACCGGCTGTTTCTCTGCTAATTCCTCTGATGCCCGTATATGGTCTTTACCAGTTGGTTGGGTGGTCGCAATTTTGGCTCCAGTGTTCTCCTCCTCTTTCTCCCGATTTTGATTTTGGTTCTCGCCCGAAGCTTCACCTTCTCCGCCGTTATGGAATCGTTTCCTTACCCATTCTTTTGTCGACATTGATGCTTGAGACTTGGCCGGTGCTTTAGCAGCATCCCTTGTTTCCTCAATCTCGGGCATAAGATTGCGGCAAAGGGGCTTCTTCGGCGGGGCGATTGTATTAGGGCTAAGAGGGAGATTGTCGGGTCTCTTCCCGTTGTCTCTGGAGATTGGCAAAACGTCGGCTCTCCTGTCGACATCTTCTCCATGGTTTCGTGAAGGAGCTCGGCGATGACATCCGAGTATTTGAAACGGGCAGTGGAACCGATCATGAGAGATGCGGTCACAAAGCTTGCAGGACTTCACCAAATTCTCGTACCTGAAGGTAACCCTAATCATTACTCCTCCTCCAAAGTCTAGCTCTCTTTCTTTGATTAGGGGTCGAGATCCTTCGAGCATCACCTGAACTCTCGGTGGATGAGCTTGCCACTCCCAACGCAGTAGCTCTCCAAGCTTCTCTCCAATTGCTTTAACTCCTTGCTCATAGCAGTAGAACTCTGGGATGCCATGAATAGAGATCCAGAAAGGGATTGTTGATGGGAAGTCCTCTCGGGTAGAAGGAACCCACCGTTCCAAGGCGAAGCTCCATCCGTCGAAATGGTAGGGGCGATTCTCCATGACCCGCAACAGATCGGCTTCTTCCTTGAATCTGAACTGGAAACGTCCCTTTCCCATGTCTAGCCCTTGAACTCTGTCTTCACACCTCCAGACACCAGGGAGGACAGTCACTAGGTTCTTCACGCGGTGCGCCTGTGACTCTGGATTGAGGACCCGACCTGCTAAGGTGAGTTCAAATTTTTTGAGCATTGCCTTTGTATCAAACGCAAGCATTTTGATTGGCTCCGGCTTCCTCCTATCTTGTTTCTTTTCATGTTTGGAATTGACAAGCTTGCCAAATTGAGACATGGTAAGAGATGAGAGGCTGGGAGAGTGCAAAGACTGGTTACTCAAGTTTAAGAGAGATTCTGAGACAAGATGGTGATTCATGGGGGTCCTCTCTTTGTGGTTTATAAGGTAAGCCTGATTTAATGTCAATCCCTGAATCATCGTTGTCCTTGACCCTTTGAAGAAGATCAGGTCAGATTGATTTCTCATTAAACAGAGGGTAAATTTCAAATTGATTGCAGGTAATCCAGCTCGGGATCCCTGATTTGTCGCAACTGAGGCAAAGAGGATCCATCGAAGGATCATTGACCAGCACCACAGGCTTGTTAGTAGCAATTGGCAGCTGATTTTTCGCCAGAGGGATTTAAAATTCAAGCAAGTCCTTATCATGATGATAACGATCCTTAAGTTGCTTGTCGGATTTCTTTTGACACCAAATCTCTGAATTGTAGCTTTTAAGATGGTGATTAAGCTACTCCATCTTGGCCTGGATATGGGTGATTGAAAGCACCAAAACACACTCCAGGGCATCCTAGCAATGTTATGAGATTGGTGACGAAGACTCCAAGGTCCTGCGGAGGAAACCATAACGAGATGGCTCGGTCCGATGGTGCTCTGTGCTCGGGCCTGGCGAAGATCATTGAGGGTGGTGGCTCGCCGTGGGGATGACCGGAGCGTTGAGAAAGCTTGGTGCATAACGGTTTTGTGATTTGAAATAGGACCGTTACGATCGCCAAGAAGATCGCCTCATTTGAGAGGGTTTAAAAACTTTATCAATTATAAATATACTCATAAAATACTTTACAAAGGAATTGCTAATACAAAAGAATTACTAAAATATATACTCTTTTCTTAAAAAATTAACTAACTTTTTTTGTGTTATAACACACAAAATTTAACAATAACTCCAATTTTAAAATCAACACGATTTTGACCAAAAAAAAAAAAAAAAATTAAAATTATCGATTGTGTTTAAATTTAAATTCAAGTAATTGTAGTATTTAAGAAGGTGGGGGAAAAGAACATACCAAAATTAAAAAGCCGAATTTTGAGGTGTGAGAAATTTTAAAGGAACTCTGATTGGCTAATAAATAAAATTTAGATATATTGTCCTACAACCTTAGCCTTCCTCTTGATCATCATAACGTCTAAGAAAATGATAAAAATCCAAAAGTAGCATCAATAAACAACAAGGATAAAAAAGTTATGTGGCTCGATGAATAGCAAGCTTTCTTACACTTGCAATCTTCATCTTATCCAACATCTAGATAGCATCATCGACTCTCCCGGCCTTAACATACCCATTGATCATTGCTCTGAATGTTGAAATATCAGGTCCGGCCACCATCTCAGCAAAGAGTTTCTCTGCCTCAGACATGTTTCCTTCTTTGCAGAAACCCGCGATCAACGCCCTATAACACGTTTTCCTAACCCGATGGACCGGGATAGTCGTTACACTAAAACCTTTCAACATTATCTCAACCGTCTCCGAATCACAGATTTCTACCATCTCTTTAAACAAGTCCCAAGCCTCTGTTTTCTTACCGTGCTCCACCAGAACCTCCAAAACCCGGTTTCCGACAATGAGATTCTTCGCTTCACTCTTGTCCAAAGCCGCGTAAATCTCCATAGCTTCCTCGTCTTTGCCTAGCTTGAACCAATAGTTCATAAACGATACATTGAACATTGCAATCCCCTTGTGATATTCTCTCCATGGAAGTCTACTATTCACGTTTTTCACTTCCTCTAAGATTAGGCTAGCCTTTACAAATTTCCCTGAATCTAAGAATCCGCGAATCAAAATGTCGTAAACCGCAAAATCGCAACGGCTCATGGAACTCACAAAGTCACAAGCTTCGTCGAATAGTTTAGCATCTACAAAACCTTTTGTGAGTATCCTATAAGTCTCGACCCCTGGAGCTAAAACTCCGTCGAGCAATACGTGACGGTAAAGCTCAAGAGCGTCATCGACACGACCAAGGTCACAATGCGCTTTCATGATGAGATTGCAAGAGAGCATGTTCGGGAGAGTTTCAAACTCGTTGAAAAAGTAATTGAACAGAGAGAGGGCTTCGTCGTACCGTTTAGCGCTGCACATGGCTCCGATTACGGAATTACAGATGAAGACAGTGTCACCGTTGCCACGAAACTTGTCCGAGACAGCGAGGTGCGAGATTTTAGCGGCTTCGTTGGGATTAGACAACTCGATCATTGTCGTGACTCTGTATCGGAGAGAAATTGGTCGGCGATCGAAGAAAAGTTGGTAGAAGTTTGGATTAATTTTTGGGAGTGAGGAATGGTTTCTTCCGAGTGGGTAAGGCACGAACAGCTTCGCGACCGGAATAGACTTTGATACGGTCCGATTTTGGACAATGCGGCCATGGTTGAAGCGGAGGAGTTAGGGTTCAGTTCTGATATCGAATGCTCTCTGTTCATAATTGGTCAAGTTCACTTACTTTATATATCAATGGGCCTTTCATTAGTTCATAAAAAAGCCCATGAATGTTCCAATTTTTTTCATTAGTATCACTACCCAAATGGTTCATTTTATGCTAATTTCTTTGAAATGATTACCAAAGTTAGGATTTTTATTGCTTTTTGAGACTTGTATTGTTTGAGCAAAGCATCAAATTTACTTAAACCGACCAAAATTTTGGATGCTTTGTTTCAAATTAAGCATATTGGGGTGCATAATTTGTTTGAAATCGATCAGTACCAAGTTGGGATTTTTATGCTTCTTTGAGACTTAAATTGTTTGAGCAAAGCGTCAAATTTTCCTAAAATGTTCAGGCGGTTGATACGGCGGTTAGAGTGTTGAAAGAAGGAGGAATGGATGCTATTAAGCTGGAAGGAGGATCACCTTCAAGGATCACTGCTGCAAAATCCATCGTTGAAGCTGGAATTGCGGTTATGGGACATGTTGGGTTAACCCCTCAAGCTATAAGTGTTCTTGGTGGTTTTAGAACACAAGGAAAAAATATAGCTAGTGCTATTAGGGTATGAAACTTATTAAGTGCTCTGTGTAATCTTTGGTAATTTCTTATATAAGGTTTGTTTTCGAAGTTTGTGATGAAATGATTATTATTAGGTTGTGGAAACTTCAATGGCTTTACAAGAAGTTGGATGTTTTTCGGTTGTTTTAGTAGATACTCATCACAGGTTCTGCTTTCTAGCGGCTAAGACTATCAGTTTGTGTTAGTGTAACTAGACTGCAACTAAGAATGTTTATGTGCAAACACTTGATGCTATATGCTTCAGTAAGTAGATGAAATAAATAAATAAAGCGCTTCGCCTTTTAATGGACTTTTAATGGCTGCGAGTCTCTCGGCTAAAGAGGAATCCCTCAAAGAAGCGCTTCCTTCTCAAGTGCATGTGGACTTTCGGTTTAACTCCTAGGGTTTACCATTACGGAGCCGTCATTGATGCGTATGCTAGGACGGGAGACATTAATGGCGCGGTGAAAATCATCAAGGATTACCCGGTTTCGCGAGATCATCAAACGGTGAACACGGTGTTGAGTCGATGCACCATGATTCAACGCTCGGATGAAACGGAAGAAGACATGAAGGAGAAGATACGTGTTGCGCAAGAGTTGGTGACTTTCTTGCATGAGAAGAAAATGAAGTATTCGGTTCTTATTACCACCTACTCAAGGCTTGAGTCTTTGGGTGTGAAGTGGCCGAAAGATGTTAGGACAATTGAGAAGATTAAGGTAAATGATCATCTGCTTATTTTAGGAGTTCTTTATATTATTTTTTGTTGGTGTTGAACAAATCCCTTTCTTATATATATATATTTATTTTTATTTATCAGGCTGAGCAGATGGATGACTAGGAGGTAAATCATCATCTGTTTATTTTAAGATTTCTTTATATTTCTTTCTTTTGGTGGTTAACAATAATTTCTTTCTTTTGGTGGTTAACAATAGTATCCATTTAACATTGCAAAGAAGGAAGGAATGAAGAAGATGTAGTTTTCTTTCTGGCGGCTAAGACTATCAGTTTGTGTTAGTGTAACTAGACTGCGACTAAGAATGTTTGCAAACACTTGATGCTATATGCTTCAGTAAGTAGTTGAAATCAAAAAAGAAGAAGAAGAAAATAGCATTCATAGCAATTTCAGATTTGGATACAATGGTGAACTAAGAAAATGATTTTCGTACCATCCCAATGCCGGTCCAATCATTTTAGATGCCATATGCATATATGTAAAAAAGTGTTATTTTCGTACATTTTTCAATACCGTAACAATATTAATCTAAATTAAAAAAAAACACATTAAAACTCCATTAAACCGTTTATAATTCTACACAGTTAGTAAGAAATAAAAAAACAGCAAATTAGAATTTATTTTTGAAATATTGATATCCTTATATTTTTTCCTGAAATCTCTTCACGATGCTTCTATTAAATCTGGCTACAAAGACTTTGCGCTCGAGCACAAGGTGAAGCGTGTTGTGCAATTTGCTAGAGCTCATGAGTTTTACGCAGAAGATAGGAACAGAACGTCGCTGCTCATCATACACTTGATGTGTATCAATCATGACTTGAGAGGGTTTCGTACCAACCGTCAAGTGGGCATGGTCCATGAATTGAGTATCAAACTCAACCATGGAGATTCCGATTGGGTTACTAGCAAACTCATGGGAATGTATGAGGCAAATGGTGACCTTAGAGCTGTGGAAAAACTTTTCCTCTTTGAAGAGAAGAAGTGGATTATCGGGATGTTTGTTACTAATCATTATACTCTACAATGTTGATCCCAATTAGGCAAGCTTGAGCATCTTTAAAAGTTAATACTGGACTACTTTAGTTTAATATGTTTTCGTTAATCCCCATAGGAAGCCCTAACGTATACTTTATTATAAATAGTACACAGATACAGATCAAAGAGCTCAAAAGGAAAAAAAACGAGAGAAAAAAACAAACTTTTAACGAGATGAGTCATTTCCTTCGCGTAAATATCTTTCCCTGATTTGCATTCTTAATTTTTTTTTGCTGGGTTTTGATTTGAGTTCTCTTTGGCTTGGGTTTTGATTGAAACACAAAGGAGAAGCTTTTATAGATTGAAACATAAAGGAGAAGATTGAAATTATTATTATTTTTTTGAGAGCAGAGTTTTTGATTTTGATTTCCTCTCTGTTTAGCTTTCTGGGTTGGCAAAGAAGGTGAACTGATTTCTTTTGCATCCACCACAGACAATTTCGGTGAAGGAGGTGAACTCCGTTCACGCGGGTGCGTTGAAACATGTGTTACTTTGGAGAGAGTGGGGGAGTTAAGACCCCACTAACTCGAGGCTTGAGGCTATGGGTCTTAAGTGGCCTAAATGTGTTATCAAGATTGAGGAGATGAACGTAAATCAGCATCTGTTTCTTTTAGTAATTCTTCATATTTCTTGATATATGAGGTGTATTTTTATGATTTATAGGCAAGAAACAATGTTCATAATTCCAAAGACTAAGTTTTGATATCTTATCCAATTAGGTTTTTGTACAAGTCATGTACATTTGAAAATTCAAATGCTTCATGTAGATTAATATGAAAAAATCATATCAATATACAAATACATATAACGGACCATAATATGTAATTAAGTATGCATATTCAGTTATTCACAATTGACACTAAAGTCTAAGTATAAAAATCCAACTGGAAAAATTTATATTTTCTACTTTTATTTCAACAAGTATTTAAAACTACCACTAAAACTAAAGTTCTACAACATTAGAGTTGTTTATTACATATATGCGACCAATGATGACTTAAATCAAGAATGTTTTCCAAAGAAGAGAAGCATGAATCATCTATCGGCGAGTTTGCAAACTCAGATAACATCTCGTTGGTGATTCCAGAATTTGATGTTGTAGGAGATAGATTTTCCATTGGATTTTTCCACTCCAAAAAATTCTCTATTTCTGGGTTTGGGAATGAGAACGTCTTGAAAATCTCCTTCTTGTTATCTAGATCTTCGAGGCTCAACATCATTTCTTCAGATTTCATGTGTCGGATTGTGTCTTTGGATTGATATGTAACATTTAGCTTAGGTCCTCGGTTTTGTTGTTCTTCGGACATAAAAACAGAGTATTTGTTGGTTAATGGAATGATGTTACATGTGTGACTCTCTAGATACTTGATTTCATAACACAAAGGATTTGTATCTGATTTTTGGACTTGCTTCACCGCTAAACAATCTCGTGTAAATCGATGTGTACATCTATAATATCCTCTGTATTGACAAAAACATAGCTAAAATTTCAAGATTTGGAAATGTCCACATAACGGAAAAAGTTAAGTTTTTTTGTAGTGTTTAGAAATTATTGTAATGATTTATTTACCTAGGATTTTTGGATCCATGAATATCTTTTTGGCCATATTTTCTCCAACAATAACCATCATCAAGAGAAGTCTTTTCTTCTCCCGTTCCTACACAAATCTTGATTTTATCAGTCTTCTTTTTGTCCGATATTTTCCTGCAAATCAAGTAACAAACGCTAAAACAAAATCAGCAAAAATGTCTTTAAATTCAAAACTCATAAACACACAAATTAATAGTCTATCTTTTACCTCTTCTTATTACTCTGATCAAGGCTTCTCTTGAGAGTTTTCTTATCAAGATTCAACATAAATATGGCATTTTCGTAAGAACGGATGATTCCAGAGATCAAACTATTGTTTGATTCGTTAGAAGAAGAAGAAGAAGGGGTTTTCAAATTGTTCATCAACCGATTCGCTAACTCTTTCCCTTGCTCGAGCTCGTTAATCACAAGTTTTTCTTCCATCAATATCTCTTCCTTCGTTACCATATCAAAGAAGCTTTGGTGAGTTTTATGAGATATGAGCTTTATCTCTCACTGAGTGTATGTTTTTATATGTGTGTCTTGATGTGATTTTGTTCTGTTTTTTTATTTAATTTAAATTTCTCTTAAAGCTTAGGCAAGAAGTTGTGGGGAAAAGAGAAGGATGTTGGAGAGAAATTGACAAAGGTGACATGGATTATCATTAATGTATTTGAATTTTAATAAAGTTATGTTTTCGAGCTAAATTTGACTCCTTCAAACCTGTTACGTACTATCGTTATAGAAAGATTATCTATCTATCGTTTTTATATATTTAAATTGATCCACTTGATATATATATATTTCAAAACTCTTCTCCGCGTTATATAACTTATAACGTAAGATCCCGTCGAATTAATGTATTGTTTTCGATGACGTAGGTTTCATGATGTCATCTATAGTTTTATTATTTGGACTAGAATTATCAAAAATCTCATTTTAATTACCTTCTTTCTAACATTTGAAGTTCTTCATATTCATTTGAATCGTTAGCTGGTTCGTTAAAATTTCTTCTCTTTTTTGGCAGAAAATAAAATAAGTAAAGGATTTTGTGGGGTTATATAGGTATTATTGTACCCTAAAAGTTTACGAGAAGGTAACTAGAGTCTAGCATTGGCTTTCTCGTTCACACAATGAAATTGATAATGACGTGTTCACATTTTATTGGTGGTATATATGATTTAGAGTCGAAATTATGATGATAATTTGGCGGATAGTGTTGTGTGGTCTAGAATCGTTTTAGTATTTTGTTTTCAATCTCAATCAATATCATACACAATGTTACAAATATAAATATTGATAATTGATATTCTTCATCTAATCCTGTATCCCATTTATTTACTGGTTACTACTTTTTAATTTTTGTTAAACCGAGTGCTTAAGTGCTGCTAATCACTGCTGGTGGAACTTAATTAACTATGCTAGAAATTAATTGTAGCATCAAATTAATAGCCTAAGATAGAGATATAAATTAAATAAATATACAGTGCCCCAGAAGTGGCATCTACGTGACTACAAAGTACAAACAATCATGTACATGGCTTCTTTGTTTTTTTGTGAAAGATAAAAAGATAATGACAATTAATTAATTGTGAAAAACAGTATATGATCTCATCATCATATCATTGTAATTGTTGTTACCTTTGCATTTAAATTGAAAGCTCTTTTATAAAAAAAAAAAAAAAAAATCCGTTAAAGAGACGATCCATTGAATCTTTTGAACATCGATATCATAATCTTTTTCTTTCGACAAGCTTATAATATGGTTATTAACTTTGTGTTTCTAAAATTAAGTAAATGGTTCACTGAAGAAATTCTTAAATAAATCCATATATATATAAATTAGAAGGTCAATTATCGTAAGTTTAAATTAAGGTCAGAAACTAAAAAACAAAGGTACTACGAAAGTACTACGTCTAGATGTAGTAGTACTCCAATATATATCGACCAAAATTTATAATTAGAAAAACCTCTCTTATGTTAATACTTAAAAGAGTTTGAATTATCAATGCAAAGCTCATCCGTGATTTTCCATATCATAGATTCATTTATTTTACGTGTTATATGATATGTCGTCGTATTGTGTATATAGATTATTTTTCGGATTAATATCCATGTAATGGGTCGTATTGTGTCTTTCTTTAAACATAAATTCATAACAAAAAGGTTTTCTCGAATAAAGCCTTTTGGATGGATACGTATGATACTCAATGATATATACAAGAACGAAAAATGGTAGATAAAAGAAAACAAGAAATTGTAAAAAACCAAGGAAATTTCGAGGAAGACGAAGTCCATTTGTTATAAGAATTCAGAATCGAATGCGCGTGGGTCCAAATGTCTCCTCGCTTTGTTATTCTCCTCCCTAATCTCACGTCGTGCCTATACAATATTTACTTGTTTTTCTCTGGGTTCCAAGTATTAACTTATTTATTACATTGTTTTAATCCCTTCTTTATTAAAAGAGAAGGACACTTAAGAAAGTAACCTTGCCCTCACGTGGTATTTACATGTGTGCCATGCTGACGTGTCATCACCATAGGGCTTGACAAAGCGTTTTTTAAAAAGGGATTCTATTACTAGAATATTTACAAGTGTGCCATTCAATATTCATACGTTTTATATGTTTTATGTTATAAGCATTCGTTATATATATAACCATATATATATTACCATTCGTAGCTTGCGAAATTAAATGCTGCGGTGTAAGTAATTATTAAGAAGGAAAGTGTAATTCTTTGTTGTTATTACGATATAACCATATATATATATTACCATTCGTAGCTTGCCAAATTAAATACTGCGGTGTAAGTAATTATAAAGAAGGAAAGTGTAATTCTTTGTTGATATTACGATATTTGTTTGGTAAGAAAGTAATTTATGTAATTGATATTACAATATTTATTTGGTATCATTCTTTGTTCTATATTACCATATTTGTAATAAAGGTGGTATGGAAGCTACGACATTAATGTGTTCAATATTGCATATACCAAAACGTAGAAGCTATTTTAATTATTTCGTATTTTATGTAGTGTAATTAATTGTAAATAAGGAAAGTGTAATATCTTCCTTAGTAAAAACTATATCCTGCGAAATTTATGTAATTGATATTGATATTACCACAAGGTGGTATGGAAGCTACGACATTAATGTGTTCAATATTGCATATACCAAAACGTAGAAGCTATTTTAATTATTTCGTATTTTATGTAGTGTAATTAATTTTAAATAAGGAAAGTGTAATATTTTCCTTAGTAAAAACTATATCCTGCGAAATTTATATAATTGATATTGATATTACCACAAGGCACTATATATAAACGTGAGCAAGGCACTATATATACACCTCTTGCCTTAACACATTTACATATACAAAACACACAACATAACTAACGTTTCCTGAGCAATAATCTTTATCTTTCATGACCTCTTTCAGTTCAGTCTCCGACTTGAAACCTTTTAAGAGTATGTGGAAGATAAAGGTTAAGATAATAAGACTTTGGAAACAATACTCGGTTGCCGGTGGAGAAACAATTGAAATGGTGCTAATTGACTCAAAGGTAATTTAGCTACCTCTTATTCTGTTTCTTTTTCTGTTTCCTTATGATTTTTTTTGTTATCTAACATCAATATATTTTAATATAGGGAGACAAAATCCATGCTACTGTGAAGAAAGACTTGATCAGTCGGTTCGAGCCTTTCCTGTCACCTGATTGTACCAAAATATTAATCAACTTCTCACGGAGACATTCGTGTGGTAGTTACCGGACCACAAATCACCCCTACAAGATCAAGTTTCTTAGTACCACACGTGTAAGAACTGTTGAAGAGCAATTGCCTAATGAATTGAATGGTTTTGAGCCAGTCAGTTTCAATGCCATTCTTGGTGGTACTCTAAATCCTGACTACTTGATTGGTGAGATTTATATTCCATGTTTTTATTTATATTTATTTCTACTACAATATTTCTAATGTGACTCTTTTTTTTTTTTTCAAATTTTCTACGCAGATGTCATCGGTCAGATTGCTGAAGTGACCCATCTTGAAATTGTTTCTGTGAATGGAAAAGATACCCAAAAGCTGACAATGGAACTACGGAATTCTGAGTAAGTTTGAAAATTTATGTAACAAAATAATGCCTTGCAATCCTTTAATAACAACAAACAGATGACGCTAATCTGATTTCTTTTAGGGACGTTCGTCTTCCTATTGTTTTATGGGGTCCATTTGCGTGTGAAGTCAATCATGCTGTTCAGATTCGTGATGATCCATCGTTGGTAATTGTAATGAGGTTTGCCAAGATTAAAGTTTGGAAAGGTAAACCATCTAAATAAATCTCCTTAAGAATTATATGTGAATTTATTCAACATATCACCTTCCAAATTTTACAATTCAGCCAAATACAGTTTCAATTAATAAACTTCGATAATAACAAACGAACTTTTTTGGAGCAGAGGACCGCAGCGTTAGCAACGCTTACAATGTTTCTGAAGTTTTAGTTAATCCTGAAATGCAAGCTGTTGAAATTTTTAATTCATTGTAAGTTTCTCCAAAAATGCTTATGATTATTAACTTTATTTTCTATGATATTCATTGAAAATGTCTATTGATCGTTTCATCTTTAGGTTACCACAAGATGCTCTTCCATTAGCAATTGTGGATTCTAAACCCCTTGCTTTGGTTAAGGGTGTTTCTGAGAAGGATGACTTTTTTGTTCATACACCAAGAAAAACAATAAGCGAAGTCTTGGAATCACGACAGGTTAACATTTCAAATATCACTATATATACGTATAGAAAAGATTGTATGATATTCTATAAATGATAAAACTATGATTCGGATTCGAATCTCAGGTTGAGAGGGCTGTTGTGCTGGGTACAATAGCTGCCATTGATGCGGATATGGGGTGGTATTATTTGAGCTGCAAAACATGTGCTAAGAAGGTGGTACCTGTACCTAATGATGATTTTGATGTGGAAAGTCCTAATGATGTTGTGTCACACAATTACTATTGTGGAAAATGCAAGATTGATAACCCCAAACTTTTGTCAAGGTATTAAAAACCTATTTGACATTAGACGTGTGTATGATTTGAGTCAATTAGCAATCTAAATAGCTCACAAATTTTAACTATTTTCAGATACAAGTTACATCTAATTGTGCTTGATAACACAAGTACCACAAAGTTTCTCCTATTCGATTCTCTTGCTGTTCAACTGCTTCATACGCCTTGCCTCGCCCTTACAGGACCGGTTAATGATGAGGTTTGTTTTAAGCATATTTTGTTATTTATACGTGTTTTAAGGAGATTAATAAATTATATCGTTTATCATATATAGATTCAAGAAGCAGATGAGCTGCCCCTTGCTCTGACCAATTTGGTAGGAAAAACTTTTCTATTCAAAATTGGTATCGAGAAGGAAAATTTTGTTTACAAGCACGATACTTACACAGTTTTGAAGATTATCACTGATGCGGAAATTGTTACTGAGTTTAACGAGAAAGATTCACCTTCTAAAGACTCTCCTCAGGTACTTAGATTGGAACATCCAAGTTTATGTCTTTAGTCATACGAAACTACTCTTGTGTGTAATAATTAAGATTATATTGTTTGATGTCATTAGGCAACAATGAACACATTGGCTGCAGACAATTCAATGGTTTCAGACGCACCAGAGGTGTACATTATTCTGTTTTATAAATATTGTATATTATGTTTTATGATTATCTGCACCATGTGCTCAGTTATTTTTCTATCTTATAAATTCTGTGTTCGTACTCATGAAGGGTTCTCTCATGTTATCTGAGAGTAGCGAAACATCAAATTCGTCAAAATCAGCAAGTATAACTCCATCTAAAAGAAGGGAAGCACCAGTGGTGAATCTGGAAGAATCATTTGATCAGAATTCTGTTACGAAGAGTGCGAGTACTATCAAGATCAAGAAGGAGAAGAATGATAAAAGTGGCTAAGGAACGGTCTTATGGAGATTGATGATAGAGGCTTGAAAAGTTTTTTGCCATTTTTTGCTTTAAGACTTGATAATTCATAGTTGTTTGTTTCTTTCCTTGGTTTTGTTGGATTTCATTTCAAGTTTTCTAGACTATCTACGAAATAAAGAAGCCTCTATTATATTTTCATCCCTAAGCTTTTCTTCTACTGAAGTAACATTAACGAAAAAATTCCAGGAATGTAAGATTCTACGTACCATTTAAGATTCTACGTACCATTTCAAAGAATCACATTGTACAAAATAAAGCAGTTCCACTTGCCACCATGGTCGCAGATCTTAGATAAGTTGCCTCCAAAACTCAATTAAAACTTGGTACTTCATACCTCTGAGTATTAAATTTAAGCATAACCATAGATGTTATGAAAATATGGAAACAGAAAAAGTTACAATTACGCAGAATGGCATCCTAGATTATTGATTCAGATTACAAATTTGGAGTTGGAGTCCATTTTCATCCGATTTTAAAAAAAAAATGGAGGCAAGAGTTTAAACCATTAATAGTATATAGTATACATATACTTTAGAATTAGTCTCATTAAACCATCCTTACTATGCCATAATGAAAATTTCATACCATTTTAATTTTTTTTTGGACTCAAAGGTAATTTAGCTACGTCTTATTCTGAGGTTGGAGACAAACTAAAAACCAATAATAGTATACATATACTTTCGAATCAATCTGTATAAACCATCCTTACTATACAAAATTGAAAAAGGCAATATATTATTTAAGACTTATATTGTTGTAGAGAAAGATAAGGAAATGGAATCATAAACATTCCTTTTGATGAAGGAAATCATATTAAATCATTAGTATTTTGGTCAACTAATATAGAGCTAATTAAGCGTCCATTATAATTTCCTACAACTCAAAGACATTACTTTTACACATATAGGTGCCTAAAGGTACGACTGTGGAAGGCACCACAGTAGAAGGTCAAAAGAGAAGGCTATTGTTCAGGTTGATTGTTCATCGTCTTAGCATATAGGTTCCTTTAATGTATTATCAGCAAATGATTCAATATTCTTATTTCATTGAGTTCCAATGAAATGTGCAGATATACAAGCATGAAAAAAAATCCAAGAGATACAAAAGAATGTTCTGCAGTTAAAAATCCACCAAAAAGAAGGAAACATGGTAAGTAAATGGAAGGTTGATGTTTTGGTATCTTGAATTGGTTACCTACACTAACTTTATATATGATAAGTGTATGCAGTTCTTGAGACTTCTGGCACTGCCCAAAGTGCTCGAGATATTGATGTGCAAAACACTATTAATACACCATTTGGAATGCAAGGCAGTAATGTTTTGAGTGACATAACTAATTCTAAAGAAGAATTAGTTAGACGAGCAAAGACGGAGAGACGCCGTATTTTGTGCGGGAAAAGAAAACTCATACAAAGCACTCATGCTATTGACCAGTCATTGGCACAAACCTCTATCACACCAAATGCCGATAATCATCTCATCACAAATCAAACAAAAGGTTAAAACCAACTTTCTATTAAGTATATTTTTGTACTTCATTACCAATTTTTAGCAAAACTAATGCATATTTTTTGCAAAGTTGCTATAACAGAAATTGGGAAACAGAGCTGCTTACTTCCTCGGAAGAAGGCACATACTCAGTCCAAAAGCAAACCAAATCATAATGTTTCATTGGTGATAAATCCAAGGACAAATCCAATCACAAGAAACTCTATTCAATCCTCAAGTGGTTAGATTTAAGCATTTCAATATTCAGTATCACTGAAAAAGATTTCTATATTTTTTTTAGTTGTGTACTTACATATAGATTTTATGATAGATACAAGGAGCACTATTACTCAGAACATAAGCCAATTACAATCTGTTAGACTATCAGAATCTTCTCCATGCTTTCCAAGTTCCAGTCAAATTCAAAGACGTAACTCAACTAATTTGTCTCGCGCATTGTATGATTCTGAATCATCAGGTGCGTGAATATGAGAAATCAGCTTTACTTATTATTTTAAGAAGGGAAGATTACTACTGTTCCCTACACTTAAGGACATCTGGAAATAACATTTTCTATAACAAAATGTGTTCTTACAGATTATAGTGATGACTTCTGGGATCGTACAAGCACTGAAGAAGATCATGATCAGACTGATTCTGATGTTGTTGATGCTGAAAATACAGAAAGCTTACCACTACAACAATGCACTAAAAAATTAGCTAATTGTTTTAGGCAATTGTTTAGTGATCTAACCACCAGGACCGACGCAGCGATTAATACTTCCCGTGAATCTTCAACAAAAGAAGAAGGTAGTATACCTAAGTTCCCACTAATATTTTTTTATAAAAATAGATCGCTAAAAAACAAGGTTCGTTGGAATTTCTGTTCTTCTAACATATAATATCATTGTTATATTTTTGTCAAGATTACAAGGACGACGGAGATCTAACAAACGAATGTGAGAAATGTGGTGCTTTATTTTGGTATGATGAGAGAATTGCAAAGAGCAAAAGGAACAAAAAACCGGTTTTCACCATGTGTTGCCTGCGAGGGAAAGTTCAACTTCCACTTCTTAAAGAACCACCAGAGCTCCTACAGGGTTTACTCACCGACAATGATGATATCAGCAAACATTATCAGGATAATATTAGACCACTAAACATGATGTTTTCATTTACATCACTTGGAGGTAAGATTGACAATGCAATAAACCAAGGTCGGGGTCCAAAAATATTTAAACTACACGGTGAGAACTACCATTTGATCGGTAGTATGAAGCCAAAAGAAAACAAGGAAGCAAAGTTCTCTCAATTGTATATTCATGATACCGAAAACGAGGTTCAGAATAGAATATCAACATTAAGGTAAAATTTACGAGATTTTTTTCAATTGAATGCTAAAGTACATATATAATAGAGTTAAACTAATACAGTTTTCTTTCTTGGTTCTTGATTGCAAAACAGTGGTACTAGCGGTAAATGCAAAATAAGGCCTGATTTGGTTGAGTCTATAATGAATATGTTGAGGCGCAGTAATGTTCATGTGGATACATTCAGGAGTGTTAAGGACAGATTTAATGACGAAGACGAGTCTGAAGAAGTAAGTTTGGTTCTAATCCACAATCGCCTCAAAGATGGCCGCATTTACAACCTTCCTACATCATCTGAAGTGGCTGCTTTGGTAGTTGGAGATTTTACTCATAATATGGATAAACGTGATATAATATTGGAAAAGCAGTCGGGGAAGGTCAAAAGGATTAACGAGCTACATCCTTGCTATTTACCACTCCAATACCCACTTATTTTCCCTTATGGAGAAGATGGTTTTCGTTTAGGCATCAAAAACGGTTATGTAGGACTAAAAAAAAAGAAAAAGGAAAATATTACTATGCGGGAGTTCTTTGCGTATCGCATACAGATCCGGAGTAAGGGTTCTCAGACCATTCTTCTTTCAAGACGTTTATTTCAGCAGTTTTTAGTAGATGCTTATACAATGATCGAGTCTCATCGGCTTCGGTTCATCAGAAAAAATCAGTCAAATCTAAGGTCTCAGAATTATAGTAAGTTTTTGGAAGCTGCAGATGAGGGGGATTCTACTCAGACAATCGAAGGTCAAAGAATTTTTATTCCAGCCTCTTTCACTGGTGGTCCTAGATATATGCATCAAATGTATTTGGATGCGATGAGTATTTGCAAATACTATGGGTTTCCAGATCTCTTTATAACCTTCACATGTAACCCAAAATGGCCAGAGTTAACAAGGTATCTCGAGAAATATAATCTCAAGTCGGAGGACAGGCCAGATTTGTGTTGCAGACTTTTCAAATTAAAGCTTGATAGCTTGATGAATGACATAACCAAGAAACAGCTATTTGGGAAAACAGTATCTGGTAAGTGTTGTGTTTATTTTGTTTTTTATTACTACATTTCTTTGATACATCTGTCTAACTAAGTTCATATGTCGTATGACAGCTTTATATACCATAGAGTTCCAAAAAAGAGGACTTCCACATGCTCATATTTTACTCTTCATGGATTCTAAATGCAAATTTCCAACTTCTGAGCATATTGATGGCATTATCTCTGCTGAAATTCCTGATAAACATAAGGAGCCGAAATTATATGACGTCGTGAAGGAATGCATGATTCATGGTCCATGTGGCCAAGTTAACAAAGATTCACCGTGTATGCAAGATGGAAAATGTAGCAAGTTTTTCCCCAGAAAATATGTTGAACAAACTACAGTGGATGCTCAGGGTTATCCAGTTTACAAGAGAAGAGAAGATGGAAACAAAGTGGAGAAAAAAGGAATTCAACTTGATAACGGGTTTGTAGTTCCTTACAATAAGACACTACTACTCCGATATCGTGCACATATTAATGTCGAGTGGTGTAATCAGTCACGTTCTATTAAGTACTTATTTAAGTACATAAATAAAGGTCAAGACTGTGTATCAGGGACGGTGACTACGAAAGCTAAGAAACATACTAATGAGTCAGAAACAGATGGAAATAATTTTTCAGGAGATGCAATAACTGCTGCAGAAGATGGAGCTGATAAACCTGTAGACGAAATCAAAAACTATTTTGACGCAAGGTATATTACATTTGTAATTTTACTATTTACAATTTGGAAAGCTTCTTCCTCTCCCATTCCATTTCATTTAACTCCAATCTAAAAATTTGTAGGTATATCTCAGCGTGCGAAGCGACTTGGCGAATTTTATCTTTTCCAACACATTACCGGACAACACCCGTTGTAAAGCTTACTTTCCATCTTCCAAATGAAAATTTAGTCATTTACAGGGATGGTGATCCTGTGAAAAGTGTGTTGTCTCGGCCAGATGTTTGTAGGACTATGTTCTTAGCTTGGTTTGATTGTTGCGAGGAATACCCTGAAGCAAGGGATTTGACTTATGCCGAGCTTCCAACTAAGTTCATCTATGATGGAAAGGAAAAAGTTTGGTGTATACGAAGGAAAATAGGTGGGTTTGCAATCGGGAGGCTGCAACATGTTCCTCCAAGTATGGGCGAACTTTATTTTTTGAGAGTCTTGATTAATAAGATTAAAAATCCAAGGTCATACGATGATATCAAGAAAGTTGAAGGTATTATTCAACCCACGTTTGAAGATGCATGCTATAAGCTAGGATTGTTGGATGATGACAAGGAATATATTGAAGGATTAAAAGAGTGTAGTTTTTGGGCTTCAAGTGCCTATGTTCGCAAACTGTTTGCGATGATGCTTCAATCGCTCAGTTTATCATCGCCTAAGTTAGTTTGGGAAGCAACACGTGATATACTATCAGAAGACGTTCTGATCATTGAACGTAGAAATCGCCAAAATCCAAGTGAGAATTTATTACGAAAACATTTTGTTAATCAGATATAATTGAGTGATGAATTGTTACTGACCTTGATGATTTTTATATTTGTTATGTAGGTCTCAATTTGAGCGAAGAGCAGATTTTTAACTGCACATTATTGATGATAGAGAGCCTTTTGCGCAGAAACAACTGTTCTTTGTCAGATTGGGAGACAATGCCAAAACCAGTGGATAGTTCAGACTCGATTAGTGATAATAGTCTACTGCAGGATGAGCTTAATTATCCTCATGAAGAATTGCGTGAAAGACACGATCAATGGTTAGGTCAGTTAACTGATGAGCAAAGGTCCGTGTATGAGGAGATATTAGGTGCCGTTTCTCGAAAAAAAGGCGGTGTCTTTTTCGTATATGGGTTTGGAGGAACAGGCAAAACATTCTTATGGAATATCCTTTCAGCTGCTATCCGATCTAGAGGAGATATAGTACTGAATGTTGCATCTAGCGGCATAGCTTCATTGTTGTTGCCCGGTGGAAGGACCGCTCATTCCAGGTTTAGCATTCCGATTAATCCTCATGAATCCTCAAAATGCAATATAGAACCCGGAAGTGACCAAGCTGAGTTAATTTCTAGAGCATCGCTTATTATTTGGGACGAAGCACCTATGATGAGCAAGTATTGTTTTGAATCTCTCGATCGTAGTCTACGCGACATTATGAAGAATTCAGATGATAAACCTTTTGGAGGTAAAGTTGTAGTATTCGGCGGGGATTTCAGACAAATACTTCCTGTTATTCCAAAAGGGAGTAGAGCTAATATAGTTATGGCTTCTCTTAGTTCTTCAAAACTCTGGAAGCATTGCAAAGTTTTGCAGTTAACAAAAAATATGAGGCTTTTGTCTGAGGAAGATAGCCGTGAAGCTCAAGAAATCAAGGAATTTTCAGAATGGATACTCAATTTAGGTGATGGTAAGATTAATGAGCCAAATACTGGAGAAACCATTATTGACATTCCCAAAGATCTTCTGATTACTGAGTGTACTGATCCTATTGAGTCTATAGTTTCTGAAGTTTACGGAAACACATTCAAAGATTCAAAAGATCCAATATTCTTTCAAGAAAGAGCTATCTTATGTCCTACCAATGATGATGTTGATATGATTAACAACTATATGCTTGATCTTCTTACAGGTAAATTTTCATTTTTCTATTTAATTTCCTTACGTGACTTCCTGAATATTTTATACCATGCATCTTCTAAATTTTTTATTGGTGGTTATTTTATAGGTGAAGAGAGAGTATATTTAAGCTCTGATAGTATTGATCCAACAGATAAAAACTCAAAGGATGATTCTGTGTTTTCACCTGAGTTTCTAAATAGTATAAAAACCTCAGGTTTACCTAACCATTCTTTAAGATTGAAGGTTGGTACTCCAGTGATGATACTCAGGAATATTGATCCGACTGGTGGACTTTGTAATGGGACAAGATTGCAGATTACTCAATTGGCCAATCATATTGTGGAAGCGAAAGTTATCACAGGGAATAGAGTTGGAGAAAAGGTGTTCATACCGCGGATGTTGATTACACCATCAGATACTAAGCTCCCATTCAAAATGAGGCGTAGGCAATTTCCATTAAAAGTTGCATTTGCAATGACAATCAACAAAAGTCAGGGTCAAACACTAGCAAATGTCGGTTTGTTTCTACCTAGACCTGTATTTTCACATGGTCAGTTGTATGTTGCTGTGTCCAGGGTGAAATCTCGAAAGGGACTAAAGATTCTTATTACAGACAAAGATGGCAAGCCACAAACCAGAACCATGAACGTTGTGTACAAGGAGATTTTCCAGGATCTGTTGGATTCTTATATTGAAACTTAGTTTCAGTATTTTGAATAACCTCAGATCTCTAATTTAGGAGGGTGGTCTGGATTGCTATTTGACCATGATATTCGAGAAACTAAAGCTTTCAAATCGATGTAAGCATAATTTAAGAAAGCACATATCTCCTATGTTTCTACAACAGAAAGTTAGCTCATATATTATATGATCTTATTACTTTTGCAGGATTCCGTTAAATGATGCCATTGACGACAAAGACACCACTCTGAGGCTGAATTTAAGATATGATATTCACCCAAGTAATTTGATATTTCCGATTCTTGGAAGTTTGAATAAATGTTTTCGGAGGAAATTGTGGGATGCATCCATACTTTATCTATTTGTGTTATTTACTTGAATTTAAAGTCAAGGTTATTGCTTTCATGCTTAGTTCGATAATGTTTATGTTCTGCTAGCAATTACTAATCCGTTATGCGACAATGAATAGACTTTTTTAAATTCTAAATAGACTTTGGGGTTAATTTTAGAAGACCAGAAGTTATGGGTTTTTTTTTAAAAGATTAGAAAAATAGGAGGGCTTAAGTGAATGTTGGGGAAAAAAATAGAAAAGGAACCCTAATCCTTCTTAAGTTTCGATCGCCACCCTTGCCAAGTTCTCTAAGTCCTTCGTCGCCTAAGGGAAAGGAGAGAGCTGAGTGTTTTGTGGCTGTGGGCGTGAGAAAAAGGGTGAGGAGAGAGAGGCTTTGATCTGTGGCTTTAGAGAAGGAGAGAAGATGTAAGTTTTGGCTTCTTGTGATTTTGATTTTGATCTTGTGATTGTTATAAATTGATTATTCGTACGGAAGAATGATAAAATCAGTACTAATATCATCAAATTGACCTAAAATTTGGTTATACGTATTTAATTCCAAATCGATTCAAACAAAACATATAACACCTTGAACTGGGAACCTGAGAAGCAACCGACGGAGAAGCGGCAGAGGAAGAAGGAGGAGGAGGAGGAGAGTAGACGTCGGAGGATTTGACGAAAGCGAAAGCCTGAGAGAAACTTTGGGAAGGTTTGAAGAAAGATGGAGGCGTGGACTTAGTCTGCGAGCTTTCCAAGACTTCCTGGTACGATGGTACACCGATTATGATCTGAGATTTGGGTTTGTTCGGAATGCGTCGGGATTTCTCTCTGTCGTCGAGGTCGTCTTCGTTCGCCATGAGTGATTTTTTTTTCTTCTAACTTCCTCCCATGGAAGAAGATAGCTTTATTAGGCCTTAATTTTACAAGCCCAAAAGCCCAGTTATGATATTCACCCAAGTAATTTGATATTTCCGATTCTTGGAAGTTTGAATAAATGTTTTCGGAGGAAATTGTGGGATGCATCCATACTTTATCTATTTGTGTTATTTACTTGAATTTAAGGTCAAGGTTATTGCTTTCATGCTTAGTTCGATAATGTTTATGTTCTGCTAGCAATTACTAATCCGTTATGCGACAATGGCAGAATTAGAATCAGAGAGTTAGCAAAAATTAACTACTCAATTCGGATCTGAATAAAAAAAATATAGTTATCTGGAGAATGCTCTGCAGAATCGAATTGCAGACATAGGGATCTCCCAGTACACAATTTTTTTTTAAATACATAAAAAGTTGATGCCCTACTAATTCATACATATAAAAATACATCAATTATCTTCTATTTTAATTAACAACAAAAAATAAAGAATTTACAACTATTACACTACTTCATGTCACAATTATTAACTATCTTACACCTAAAACTAAATTACACTATTTTAAAAATACTATAAAAATCTCATATGATTTCAATTATACATTTTAATTAAAATTATACAAATAATAATTGCTTTTAAAAATCTCACCCCGCGCAGGGCGCGGGTTACTACCTAGTGTGTAATTATATCACAAGGCTATAATCAAGATTTGTGTATAATCCATAGTGTTCTTCAATGTGCGTAAGGTTTTTTTTGTCTAGTACTCTTGGTGACCCCTCGTTTTGAGGAAGTAACTTAGAACTTGATAACTATACTATTAACTCCCACTCTCCGTTTCTGATTCCAAAATGGTGTAAAACCCTAATTTCTGTTTTTTGTATAGCAGTATACCACACATATACCCCAATATCGGAGATCTGGAAGATCGGTAAGCTCTCTCACTGTTCCCCTATTAGCAAATGATATATTTTCAGTGCTCTCTCTTATTTTCTCACATGCTTTTGTTACAGGTATTGGCAAGAGTTCAACAATTTCCAATTTCAACTAATAGCTCATCAGGTGTGTTGCTTGTGATACTCTTAGATTTCTCCTTCATTTCACAAAATGATGCTTGAGACTTAGAACAGCTGTTAATTAGGTCTATGTAGTCAATGTTGAGTCGGTGAAGGTTTCAGCATTATCAGGAATTAACAAAGATATGTCCTTGTTAACAGGAAGAGAGAGATGCAATCTTGGCAAAGATTGAAGTTTCACAAGCACATTTAGAGTTATTGGCTATGTAGCACGGGGACGGCATTTTGGTAACCGTTCCCGTACCGGGGACGTTTTGGGGACGGGGACGGCTTGGGGACGGCTCGGAAACGTCCCCCAAACGTTTCAAGAGTAATGGGTACGGTAGTCGGTTAATAGGGACGGCTAGGTTAAAACTAGGGTTTTTAAAATTAGTGTTTCCCGCAGTTTAAGTGCCAAAATTTGTTCTGAAAATATCCAAATATTCCTTAGGTGGCATAACATAAACTAGTTCTAAACGTAGAAGATGATGACGTGTCTTAATGATCTTATATTCACCATCTGTTAACTTGTTTCAGTGCTTTTAATCATTTTCTTCCAACCATTCAAATCTTTTTCTTAAATAAAAGGTTGAAGACAAGTTTTTTCATACCAAAAACACTAAAGTAGCAAAATTAAATAGAGATTTTGCAACTAATAATTAGTACTAAGCTAATTGTTTTGTTTCAGTTTAAAGTGTTTATAATGATTTCATCCTCTCTATCATTTCATATATATGTAAGCTAATTATTTATACTAAGCTATATATATATATATTATTGCCGTATCTATGCCGTCCCCGTATCTCTAAATTTTAATGTTTGCCGTTTCCGGTCCCCGTTCCCGTCCCCCGTTTTTTTCCCGTACCCGTCTCCGGGCAACCTAGGTTATTGGACAAGACAAACGTACTGATTGATGCCTTTCCCATACGGTATGATGGAGATTTTGGTACAATTAACAATTTCCGACTTGGAAGACTCCCTAAAGTACCGGTAAGCTTTGCAAATTTTCCTTGTATGTGCATAACCTCTTCCTGCTCATACAAAGTCTAAAGCTATGTCACATTATTAGATTGAGTGGGATGAGATAAATGCTGCTTGGGGACAAGCCTGTCTTCTCCTCCACACGATGTGTAACTATTTCCGGCCGAAGCTTCAGTATCCTTGTTCCCATCTCACAATCCTTTTCCTTTATTTATGATACTGTTATTTTGAAGTTTATTCTTCACCATTAATCCGTTTTTAGATGTCGAGTTAAAATACAGCCTATGGGAAGTTATCCTAGAATTGTGGACAGTACCAACAACACTTATGAGCCAAGATATTGTATTTGATATGTCTTAAAGACTTTGCCGATATCGCAAACGCAAAGGATCAAGAGAAGAATATTCCACTAGAGATATGCCTCAAACTTCCATTCAAGTAAGTCCCCACTCTTCTTCTTCCAAATTAGTACAATCCAAAAAACTTAAAAGACTTTCTTATATAAGATTGTCATTTTGCAGGATCGAAAACGACAAAATGGAGACGTATTTGATAATGCAGAGCTTCAGCAAATGAAGCTCTTTATTGTATCGTTGGGAACACTAATTTCCAGCCTCTCTCCGCAACGGTCTCTTTGCCTTGTGATGTATCAGCGGCTGGTTCCTTGTACGCCAAGTGAGAGATTGAAACTAATTCATATCAGTTGACTTGTGTGAATGGTTTTAAGCATTTTTGTTATTATAAACATGGAATAATAAAAAGACACGAATTCATTACACACAGTCAAAATATCACAGCAATAAGATTGAACCAATCCTAAGTCGAAGAGGCTTGAAATTATATGAGCAACAAGAAAGAATCCAAGTACCAAACATAACAGAATCCGAAAAAACCTCAAAACAAAATCATAAGTTAAGTTTTAAAATAAAACACTCGTACTAGTTATTATTACTAACTGGATTTAAACACCAAATCCAAACTACATTAAACAAGAGCTGCATGTGAGCTCCATATGAAACGTCTTACAAATACAAAAAACACTTGCAGAGTCAGAACATGAGGTCTTGGTTAGTCGGCAATCTTCTGAACAAATTCTTGACAGCAGTGGGCAGATTGTTGCGCCTCCACGGTAAAGCAACCCACCATAAAGTAAAAAGTACAAGCCAAACCGGATACGGAATCAAGTAACAGGCCCACACGACCATTAAAAAGAAGACCAAGAAGGCCATGTAAATATATGGATTGTCGAGCAGCCTGAAAAGCGCCTCAATCCGTTCGCATTGCGACGCAAGATCGCCGAGTAGTTTCACCACTTTCTCCGATGACTTCCTCAACCTATCATACCTCATCCTAAGAACTTCCACTTCGCTAACCGACGAAGGAAACGAGTCGAACTCTTCAGCTAACTCGTCTAGGTTTGGCGCGTCGAGTTTTGCGAGCTTTAAATCATAGAGAATCAATTGAGGAGGAGGAGGTTGGATCCCATAGATGTGCCTGTTAAACTCTCGAATCAAGAATCTAAAGACTTCCCGAACGCCAAAAAACACAAAGTGACACGGAATTACATACCAAGCCAAAGAAAGTGTCCAGTTGGGACAGCAAGTAAACAATCCAATAGCGATAACCGCAATGGCAACCGCAATCACTTTAGGAGTGAACTCTGGTGTGGATCTGACGTTTGCATCAAGCCAAGCATACCAACTGTACCAAAACTGAAAGCATTTGCATAACCTCTCCCAATTAGCTTTAGCTCTCCTAAAACTGAAACTATGACTCACCGGTTTCAACATATCAGCCACGACTTCGTTTCTCAATGGCGGTTCTGTTCTCGCAAGATTCAGACAGTTCATTTCAACTGCTTGTATTCTCAAAGCCTCCTTCTGAAGCAACGAAATTGGAGATTTGTAATGAGCTTTCGGTAGTATCCAACAACTATCAGCTACAAGTTTTGGGTAAGACTTGAGAAACCAAACGCAACGAACCGCAAGCTGAAGCTCACCCGATTTCTTTAATCCACCTTTCCCCAAACCAAGAATCGGAATCGAAACAGTGTACGTTGTGTCCCATTCAAGTCTACTCAATGGAATCCTCACTTTACCAATGGGAGCGTCCTTTGTGACATTGTTAGCTGCTAGGATTTGGCAATTATCGTAGAGTCCAAGCGTAATGGTCGTAGATGTGTCGTAAACATCCCAAGAATACTGCTCGTTCCACTTCGGTGAGAAGCTATCGACCACAGTTCGTGTTCTTGCCCATTTATTACCATACTTAGCCACAACATAAGCATCAGTACTCTTCCTACCATCGCCCCAATCTTTCATCGCTGGCAAACCGGAAGCTCCCAATATCCCAATCTCTAATTTCCCGAGCACACCGGGCCATAACCCTTTAGCAAAAGCTCGATAATCGCTCGAGTATAGGCTACATTCCTCAGCAACATGGTAAGCTTGATCAGTAGCTAGTTTCATCTTGATCGTGCTAGCAAACCGCCTCGTATCACCAGCCGGTTCAACTTTAACCGGGGGTTTAATGTCGTAGAACAATACTGGTGCGGATCCAGGGGTTTTAAGCGCAGTCATTTCTGAGAGTTTCTTCTCTAAACTTCCTATGCATTCTTCGTGTTGATCATCGACTCGGTCGAATAATTTTATGAACGCAATATCATCTAACCGCTCTGATGTAACAAAGAGTAGATCTTGATTCCAAGACGGGTTCGAACCAGAAGCAATTCCGGTTTTCAGAGAGAATCTGCCGATGGTTACCGTAACGTAAACCGAAGGAGATCGTTTTCCATAGTTAGAAAACAAATCATGACCTGAAACAATTGTAACCCTAACCATACAGAGCCTTGGAGCTTCGTAAAATGTAGGTCGAGTGTTGGTCACGCAACTAGCATTCACATGATAGGCGTCTGAAAACCAAGCTTGTGAATAAACCTCATCGGTTTGTGTACCAAACCAAATCGACATCTCCAATTCCATATCCTGCATAGAGTACCACCGCGACGCGAGGCTTGCATCAGGAAGAACCCTAGACGGAATATCAGTGGCTACCTTGAAAGTTTGCTTGCCAACTACGGTACACTTCTCGGGTTGTTGGGGTTGAAAGATATTGAGAGTAACGGTTAAGACATCACCTTTAGTTTTGTCGAAAGCAAAGACTAAATTGGTCCACTCTCCTTCTGGTCCAATTGGTTGATTTTTTGTAGAGGATTTGTAGTTTCCGAGAGTGATTTCAACGAAGGGGATATATCCGTAGGGTATTATAGCCTTTGCGTCACGGTGCTTGATTAATTTTACGTAAAGAAACTCCATCTGCTCGACCAAGTCGTGTGAAGAAGTTGGACCATTAGGGTTTCGAGTTCCTCTTTCTCCGCCAAGCTTCGGAGATATTTTCTTGATGGAGAAGTCATCTAACTTTGCAGCCATTCTGAAACATAAAGAGAGAGAAAGGAATGAGAAATTTTGATTTTGTATGAATTCAAAGGCTTTAGACATTTATTAGAATTTTTTTTTGAGGCATAGACTACCACCTAAACAAGAAATTTAAACGTAAATTAGCACAACGATCTATGACAAAAACTTTAATAATAATAAAAATAAATAAAAAATACGAGAAACATGAATCTAAAAAACCTAATATGAACGACCTTTAAAAGAAAATTTTGATTTAGCAGAAATAAAAAACTAATCACAACCACAAAAACTGAAAAGTAAAGAGAGCGTTTTGTTTTGTTTATGCATCAGAGAGAAATTTGAGGTTTAGACTAAAACTACTTTCACAAAGAAAACCAATCATATTAAAAACTAATTCGATAATGAAGAAATATGCAAGATACAGAACAAGAAGCTAAAGAAAAAAAAACAGATATTAGGGCTTTACACCATTTTGGAACCAGAAACGGAGAGTGGGAGTTAATAGTATAGTTATCAAGTTCTAAGTTACTTCCTCAAAACGAGGGATCACCAAGAGTACTAGACAAAAAAAACCTTACGCACCTTGAAGAACACTATGGATTATACACAAATCTTGATTATAGCCTTGTGATATAATTACACATATATGTATAAATATACAAAGATGCACAAAGAGAATGAATAAATAAACAAAAGTACACAAATAAAATGAATAAAGGAAAGTAAATTAGAGAAAAGGAAAAATTACATAATTTCATAATCTCAATGATAAAATTGTATTTTTGCAAAAGCCTACAACACAAAAGATATCAAATCCATTGCCTTGGTCACATTCCACGTCCACCTTCTTTGCCCACGCCTCTCTAGGACTTGCGAGAGAATGACTAATTGAAGATGTGGTTTCATAAACAATACATCAGGTCTAAAACTCCGGTACAAATGATCTTAATTCTTACCTCATCTTCGTATTCTTCACAATCTTCCAAATTTTATTTTATTTTGCTATGAGACTATCTTCAATCTTTCGAATTTGAAATTATAATTAAAAAAAAAAAAAAGATTAAGAAACTGAAGATAACCACAAAATGATTATAAAGTGAAGGAGCTGGCATCGTCAAAAAATATGCACCAGCCGGGAATCGAACCCGGGTCTGTACCGTGGCAGGGTACTATTCTACCACTAGACCACTGGTGCTTCTTGTCCTATAAAATACAAGTTTAAATCTCTATACTTTAATAACATACATTCTCTGCGAGTTTGTCTTATCAAGGTCTTTGAAAAGGTGAAATCATCGGATTTTGTTCCCCGGAGAGAAATTTTGATTCGTAACAAGCATCACACAGATTCATGATTGTTGATTAGATTTTCCAGAAATTCAAACGAAACCCTAGATTGCTTTCAGATTTCTTCCTAAAAAATTGGGGAAAGTTGATTGATGTGCGATGAGGAAAGAAGAGAATCCGGAAAAGAGTCGGACTTTCCCGGCCGATCCGAATCTTCCGAAATGGGTCTGCCAAAATTGTCATCACTCTCTTACCATCGTCGGCGTCGATTCCTACGCCGGAAAATTCTTCAATGATTCGCCTCATTCCGGTTAGGCCTTCTTCCTCTCTCTCTCTCTCTATCTAGCTTCGTCTTTCTCAGAGAGCGTTTCGTGATGAATTAGAATTTGCAAACTGTTGAGAATTCTGGGAATTTATATTTGGTAATCGGATTCTTGTTTGCTCGAATTTGATTTAGGGTTCTTGTTTACTGATTTAAAGTCCCTAATTTTATGCATTTCCTTGTATGGTTTAGAAGTTATTGCTATGATATTTATACTTCTAAGGAGTTTAGGTGTCAGACTTGTGTGTAGTGAATCGTGTTAAGAATCTCACAATGAATGTAATTTGTTACATCCAGCTATGCAGGGCTCGTCTATCCTTGGAGCTAACAGTGTTCTTGGTTCAACACGTATGGACAACTCTTTTGTTGTGTTACCTCGACAGAAGCCTCAAGCTCAGGGCATTCCTCCACGCCCTCTTGGGGCTTCTGCTCAACCTGATGCAAGCCATTCTGGAAAGGCAATGGACGAATCGTTTGTAGTCGTGCATAAGTCTGAGTCTGCTCCTGATTTAGGCGGTTCTCCACATCCATCGCATGAAGTGGGACAAAATGGTCCATTACATTCAAATAACTCTGGCTTTAATGCGACTATTAATGTCTTAACACGTGCTTTCGACATTGCCAGAACTCAGACACAGGTATGATGTGATAACATTTTTTGCTCTTCGCTAAAGATCTTATCCGCGGGATAGAATGGACCTGATAGTATATTTTGGTTCGTAGGTTGAACAGCCATTGTGCCTTGAATGCATGAGGGTATTGTCTGATAAACTTGAAAAAGAAGTCGAGGATGTGACGAGGGATGTGGAAGCATATGAAGCATGTGTTCAGCGGTTAGAAGGAGAGACACAAGATGTTCTTAGTGAAGCTGATTTCCTAAAGGAAAAAAAGAAGGTAATTTTCAGCTTTCAGCTTAGTGTTTGACTTCAATATGAATTGCATATAATGTAATGTAACAAGTTGGTTTTTGGTTACTGATCTATTTAGATTGAGGAAGAAGAAAGAAAACTTGTTGCAGCGATAGAAGAAACAGAGAAACAAAATGCTGAGGTAAACCATCAACTGAAGGAGCTAGAGGCGAAGGGAAATCGCTTTAATGAGCTGGAAGATCGGTAAGGCCCTTTAACTGTTCCCGTATTGGCAATGGATATATTTCCAGTGCTCTCTCTTATTTTCTCACATGCTATTATAACTTTTCTGATGTCCTTTGTTACAGGTATTGGCAAGAATTCAATAATTTCCAATTTCAACTAATAGCTCATCAGGTGCGTTGCTTGTGATACTCTTAGCTTTCTCCTCTTATTTCACTAAATGATGCTCCGGTTTTATGAGTGCCCAAAACTTTCTCTCATTGTGGTATTAGTTGTTTAACAACTGTTAATTAGGTCTATGTAGCCAATGTTGAGGCTGTGAAGGTTTAGGCTTTTATCAGCAATTCAGCATGACTCTTATTTCTTAGTATTAGTGTTAAAGATAAATGTCTTTGTTTACAGGAAGAGAGAGATGCAATCTTGGCAAAGATTGAAGTTTCACAAGCACATTTAGAATTATTAAATAAGACAAACGTTCTGATTGATGCATTTCCCATACGGTATGATGGAGATTTTGGTACAATTAACAATTTCAGACTTGGAAGACTCCCTAAAGTACCGGTAAGCTTTGCAAATTTCCCTGTAGTGCATAACCTCTTCCTGCTTATATAAAGTCTAAATTTTGGTCACATGAAACATTATTAGGTTGAGTGGGATGAGATAAATGCTGCTTGGGGCCAAGCTTGTCTTCTCCTCCACACGATGTGTAACTATTTCTGGCCAAAGTTTCAGTATCCTTGTTCCTATCTCAAAATCCTTTTCCTTTTTTGTTTTGTTTGATACTATGTACTGTTTATGAAGTTTATCCTTAACCATTAACCCGTGTTTAGATGTCGAGTCAAAATACAGCCTATGGGAAGTTATCCTAGGATTGTGGACAGTACTAACAACACTTATGAGCTGTAAGTGATTCCCAATGCTTCAGTGGCATATTCTACTAATGGCTTGTTTTGGAATTGAACCTTCAAAATAGTTGTCATGTGCTGATTTTCCGTGGAACTGTTTGATGATCATCTTCAGGTTTGGTCCTGTAAACTTGTTTTGGAGCACTCGGTATGATAAAGCCATGACATTGTATTTGATATGTCTTAAAGACTTTGCCGATTTCGCAAATGCAAAGGATCAAGAGAACAATATTCCACAAGAGAAATGCCTGAAACTTCCATTCAAGTAAGTCCCCACTCTCCTTCCAAAATGGTACAATCCAAAACCTTAAAGAGTTTCTTAAATATCCTTTTGCAGGATTGATAACGACAAAGTGGAGACATATTCGATAACTCAGAGCTTCAACAAGCAAGAGAATTGGACCAAAGCACTAAAGTATACTCTCTGCAACCTCAAATGGGCTTTGTATTGGTTTGTTGGGAACACTAATTTCCAGCCTCTCTCCGCAACGGTCTCTTTGCCTTCTGATGTATCAGCGGCTGGATCCTTGTACGCCAAGCGAGGTCCTGATTCTAATAAGCCCTCAGGTAAAAATTTGAGAAACTCATGAGAGACTGATATCAGCTACTTGTGTGAATAGTTTTAAAAACATTTATGTGATAAACATCTGATAATAAAAAGAAACACAGATGCTTATATAACTATATTGTACAAGCTTATTTTTCTTTTGTGGTATTATAATAACCCTTTTATTAGTTCGTTAGTTTCTTAGCTTTGTGTAAAAGAAAGGTTTCGTTTACACAAAAATCACAATAGTACTAATCGGTGTTATTTACTGTTTCCATAAAGCTTCATTTTCAATGGCCCCAGAACTTGTCCCTTAGGCATTGTTATCTGATTACCGATTTTGATGGTTTTCGAAACGGATAGTTGTATTCTTTTTTGCTTTAAAGATAAATCACTCGAAATTTTAAAAAAATAAAAATAAATATATATATCCATTTAGAGAGATTAAACTATAGCAACAAAAATACATGATAGAAATGAACTAGTCTAACAGAGGTACAAGGAGAGACTACTAACAAATGCAGCTTCAATTTAACCCTCTCTTATTCATAATAATATTTTTGATTTATATATCAAGAAGTTATCATATTTGTAATTTTAATAGCAAAGAAGATTGTAGCCGTTGTTATTTTCTCATCTCTAAGGCTTCTCTTCTTCTGAATTCGAACATTGAGGTCCAGGCACCGAATCCACGAAAAACTCCTCTGTTCATGCAACATATATATAAACAGATACAATTACTACTTGAAAACAAAAGAGATTAATGATCATAGCATGACAATATATAAAAACCAAATTTGAAGTTTAGGTTGGTTCCGGTTTAGTTTTGTACTGAAATGTTTCCAAGACTAGCGGTTTATTATGTTCATGCAATGAACACTAGTGGAAGAAGAAGATTTGAGAATTACCAATGTCCTCTTGTTCAGGAGAATCAAGCAAAATCTCTGAATCAGATGGAAGAAATGGAGAGCCTGGATAGTTTCCTAAGGCTCCTAAATCTGCAATATACATATCTTTATCGAATAATCAGTTCGTGTTGTTGTAATTCACAACAAAAAAAGTGAATGAGAAGTTTATACCCCCAAAATTGAAACATACCTCCTAAATTCGATAGATCTGCGGTGAGATCAGAAAGGCTAAAGTTCCATGGAATCTGATCAAATGACCTGAGTGAATCTCTGGAATTCCCGGCGTCTCCTTCTCCTCCGTCAGGTCCAACATCAGACGTGAATGCGGAATCAAGCACTGAAGTGTCCATCACCATACCCGACATGTCTGAAGCAGCAAATGGAAAGTGTCCACTTGATGCCACTGAAGCTGGACTCGCTGCCATCTCAGACATCCCACCACTGTTTGGTGGAACTACTTGAGGAGCTGCCTCATCCGCGGTTGTATCGATCACCATACTAAGAGAAATAGAGACTTAGTTTCATCAACTTTACCCGAAAATAAGTTAACGTGTATTGGGAGGTTAGTTCTTACTCGTTCGCTGAGTTCATCCTCAACGGTTGGAAATTCGCAGGTGCAGGGACTCCGTTAACAACATGGCAGCTTGATATTCCCATCGCATCGATATGAGGATGGCCTGGGGCATGCATTTGAGGATGTTGAAGCACTGGATAACCCATTGGCATGTTAACTGCACTGCGAAACAACGGTGTTAAATAACAGTGAAACTGAAACTATAATCAAACTTTTACTTGTAATTTTTAAATATAATATACAAGCTTTTTTTAGGTGATGTAGGGTTTTAGACTTATTACCAGGTCCCATGTGATGATGATGCATTCCGTTTTGTATCGGTGCCAGAGGGAGTTTTGGAGGAACAGGGGGATACTTCATGAGATGATACTGGTGCTCAAGTAAATGATTGAATAATATTATTTGCTTCTTCAGCTTCAACCTGATATAATACGCCCTGAAAAAGTCTGCGTTTTCTTCTTCCAATTTCTGCCAAACTGATTTCACAAAAAAAAACATGGTCAGAGGAATGGACTTTTCATTCGATGTTTCACGTTGAATATGCTAAAACTCATTCATACTTATCTAACATGCAATTTGTGTCACACTGTCACATTTCAGCAACTTAGTATGCTATGAAAGAACTCTTATCTCACTTCAGTACAGATAACGGAAAAAGGTGATGATGCAATGGAAAAAGTGAAGAAAGAGACTTCAAGAAACTTCAAAAGCTTACCTAAGGTTGTGAATCCAGGGTCTATCCTAGCACGAGTCAAGAGGGTCTTCACGACCTCGTCTCTGTTCATGTACAACTGAAGACATCTTTCTATCAAATTTTGGACCTACATCAATCATTTCCAGAGAGTATATCAGCAGATGTTACAGATATATGAGGGGAGGACACACACATATATACACATAAATATAGAGAGAGGTGTTAAGCCTACTTTTTTTTTGTTAAAATGACGAGGAAGTCGAAAGTAATCTTACAAGTTCAATATCTTGTCTTGAAACTTTTCTACTGTCATTGCTTGATGCAGATACCGAACCAGAATCTTGTATTGGAGCATCTATTGATTGGTTATTCTTCTGTTCACTTTGTGACTCATGTGAAGCTTGTGTGGAAGATTGTACCTCCTGTGCGCACTGAAATTGGATAAAAGTTCTTTCTCATACATCACTTTTTACTTTAGTAAACTCACTTCTATAACTAGTATAGAGCAAAGAGATTTTTTGATCATTGTCCAACTTATTATATGAAAGTATCAACCTAATCCACCTATCATAATGATTAATGGCTACAAGAAACCAGTATAGCACAACAAGTTACTAAGTTTTTACTAAGCTAATACAACAAAGATAAGAAAAGGTAGAAGAAAGAACCTGTCCGTTCTTCATTACTGCTGAATGTAAAATGAATGCATCCTTCAATAAGAACTGTACTCTTTAACAGCCTATACAACAATGTAATCCATAAAGCTCAATATCTTAGTCAGTATGTTTATAATTTTCTACACCAAAGATAAACCTGAGTAAACAAAGACAAAAAAAAAACATTTAGCCATATAGGTCATAGTTTCTCTGAACTGTTTCAATACTAGTACCTCAACATTCAACTAACAGTCAAAAAAAAAGGGTATAAAGAGAAAGCACTTTCCAGTTTCCACAAAGAATTGTTAATTATCAATAAGCATAGAAAGTGAGTCCCTAAAACATTTGTTTAATAAAGGTTTCAGATCCCAATTAAGCACACTCTACAGAATCTATCTAATTAAAAAAACTATTTGATAAAGTTTTCACATTCACATCAACTACAACAACAAAAGGTAACAAATTCTCCAACTTGCAAAACCAAAATGATCATCTACTCTAAATGGGATAATAAACCCAGAAACCATGTGAATTAAATCAACCTAATCCCTGAATTAAAGAACATCAAGCAGATCCAATGATTTCTTCTTCTACTGCTACAGAAATTGTAACCTATGAATAAAAGAATTTTTAATAAAAATAGAAGAAGAAAACTCCCCACATGAACAGAAACTTCTTAATAAAATAATCAAAAAGCTAAAATAAAAAATGTTTAGAAAATCGAATAAACAAATACACAAAAAAAGATCCATCGAATCTCACCTTCCCGCGAACTTGAAAGCTTGCAAGCGAAACCCTAAATCTCAAAAAAAAAAAAAAAAAAAGTAATTTCGACGAATTTCAAAAACCCTAAAATCACGGAAACGAGTCTCAACAACAATTCATGAAAACACCGAAATTACAAAACCATTACCATAATTTAACCTAAACAAAAATCACACGAACTCGATTGAAATCAAAACAAAGATCTGAGCTCGAGAAAACAGTATTAGCTAGATTCGATCGTAAACAAAAAAAAAAAAACTCCGAAGACGGAGATAGCGAGAAGATTATCATGAATCAGAACGCCATTATCGAGACGAAGAAGAAGGTGCAGAGATAAGAAGAGTAAGAGAGAGAGAGAGAGAGAGAGAGAGAGATAGTATAGACTGGAGAAGGAAACTAAAATACAAAAATTTATTTCTCTTTTTTTTAATCAAAATAGAGAAAAAGGATATATATCAGCAGTAAATGTTAAAAACGCAAATAGTTGACTGGAGAAGGAAAGAAAGAAACGCTTTCTATAAATAATAATTAACCTTGGGTTAAAATGTAACTAAACCGGGAATAGCATTTTTAACGAACCAAATGGTCAAGTTGTTGATTGGAAGGCATGGTCTTCTGCTCCGGGAATAGCATTTTTCTCATTATTTTGGTTAGGACCACATTTTCTTCTAGTGATTTTTATTTATTGTTATATATTATACATTGATTTATTTTAATTGATGTATCGAATTTTCAACGAGTGGTCCAATTTCGAACCGTTCTTTTCTGAAAATAAGTTAATAATGAGAAATGGTTCAATGTCCCACTCCCGACAGGCTTGTTCATTCAAACAAAGGCCAGAACCACACGTGCAAGTTTCCCTGCATGTGGCTCGTCCGTGATAACTTCTTCGTCGGGTCGGAGGTTTCTGCCTTGTTATCAAAAAGTAAATCCATGCAGGAATGGATGATTACACTACAAAAAAAGGGGTCTTTTACATCACTTTAAAAACATCATAAAATAAAGTGATACTATTTTACATCCCTTATTAGTAAGTGATATAAACTATGTGTATTAAGATCAGTTTTTACAAGTGATGCTATTAATGTCTCGTTTAACATCATTTTAATAAAAATGATACAAATCTCTTTTAGTTTGCATCATTTATATAATAGTGATACAAAAATATAAATTTAGATCAATTACACAATTAATGTATTTTAAAATATAGTTAACATCATTTTTAAAAATTGATACAAATTTTACATCAACATTAAATGATGCAAATAAATTTAATTATTTAGACTTTTAATAAAACAAATTGATGAATCCATCGACGTTGACCATTTTTGTTTCCATGGCCGCCATGGATGAACGGAACTCCGACGTTTAATACGAATTGAATCCGGCCGGCTCCGAAACTCAGAATCGATCCCTCAACTTCAGGTAAGCAACTTATCTTTATCTGTAACATACTTCTTCTCATCTCTCTATTATTATCTGCTAATCCGGCTCCGTATCTGTTTTCTTCATGATTAGGTTATCATGGATAAATCATGGATAAGCAAATCACGATTATCTAAAGATTATATAAGTGGGGTGACAAGGTTTTTGGAATTTGCATTTGGTCAATCAAATGCAGACATGATGAAGTGTCCGTGTAATCGGTGTGTTCTAGCCAAATTTAAGTCTCGGGAGGATATTGAAGGTGATTTGATGTGTTATGGCTTCTTATCTTCTTATACAAGTTGGGTATTGCATGGAGAGGATACTAGTGTGACAGTGGATACAACTGAAATACCTTCAGATATGAACATCGATTCAGCTACATTTGATTCAACTATGAATCTCTTGGATGACCTTTTTCCTAACTATAATTTGAATACGTCTACGGAATCTGTAGCTTCTGATCAGCCAATGGACGGTGATATACCATCAAACTCAAGTGGATATAACGGAGAAGGAGAAGGTTTTGATGAGTTGCTTGCTGATGTTAATCAAGAGCTATATCCAGGATGCACTAATTTCTCAAAGTTGTCATTTATTTTGAAGCTATATCATATCAAATGCATGTGTGGGATAAGCGATAAAGGAATGTCTATGATGCTCGAATTGCTTAAAGAAGCATTTACAAAAGCAAAGCTGCCAGGTTCAGTCAATGATATGAAACAAGTTATTCGCAAGCTACGGTTGAGTTATGAATCAATTCATGCATGTCCGAATGACTGCATGTTATATTGGGACGTCGATGCTGAGCGAGAAACCTGCAAAGTTTGTAAATCATCTCGATGGAAAACTAATATTCCTCCAGTGAGTACGGTCTCCGGATCAGAAATTGAAAAAAAGCAAACTCCTGCGAAGGTTCTGCGTTATTTTCCTTTGAAACCACGGTTGAAGCGTCTATTTTTGTCATCAAAAACAGCTACTCACATGAGATGGCATGCAACTGATACAAACAAAGATGGTAAGCTTCGACATCCGAGAGACGGTGAGGCTTGGAAAGATTTTGATCGGAAATATTCTGAATTTGCATCTGATCCAAGAAATGTCAGACTAGGCTTGGCAACTGACGGGTTTAATCCATTTGGTACAATGAGTATTAGTTATAGCATTTGGCCAGTCATCTTATTTCCATATAATCTCCCTCCGTGGATATCAATGGAGCAGACATCAATGATTCTATCTATGGTTATCCCTGGAAAGCGCACGCCCGGTAATGATATTGACGTCTACTTGCAGCCACTTATCAAAGAGTTGAAGGAGTTATGGTCTGATGGGATCAAAACATTTGATGCTTCTACTAAACAAACATTTGACATGCGAGCAGCCATCATGTGGACAGTTAGTGATTTTCCCGGATTTGGAAATTTGTCTGGTTGGAACACATATACAGAGCTAGCTTGTCCAAGCTGCAATTTTGATTTCATCAAAAAACGTTTAACTCATTGGAAAAAACCGTGTTTTATGGGTCATCGTCGTTTTCTTCCTCCGGATCATGGATTTCGTCAAAATGGTACTAGTTTTGATGGAGATGTAGAAACCAGAGCTCCACCAATCACACCGTCAGGTTCTACAATTATTCAGCAACAAGAGGAAGTAAATGTTGTTCTTGGTAAGAAACCTAGTTTAGTTGGGAATAAGCGAGATCGAAAGAATGTAGAGAGGAAAAAAACGCAACAATGGAAGAAAAAAAGTGTATTTTTTGAGTTGCCGTATTGGGAGTTCATTATGCTGCGACATAATCTGGATGTCATGCACATAGAGAAGAATGTGTTTGATAATCTTGTCTACACATTATTGGATGACAAAAAGAAATCAAAAGATAATTTGAATTCTCGAAAGGATCTTCGCGAGCTTGGTGTACGTCCTGATTTGTGGCCTGATGATAATGGCAAGTACAAAGAAGCATCTTTTACTCTAGATAAAGATGGGAAAGACCTTTTTTTAAGTGTCTTAAAAGATGCACAATTCCCTGATGGTTATGCTTCTAACATATCAAGTTGTGTTGATGTTAAGAGTAGGAAGCTATCAGGTCTGAAAAGCCATGACTGTCACATGATAATGAGAGATTTGCTTCCTATCGCAATTCGGAATTTGCTGCCACCTGATGTGACAGCAACCATTGTAGAGCTTAGTCGATTTTTTAGAGATATATCTGCAAAGGTCCTTGATACCGATAAGCTTGATAAATTACAGGACCGTATAGTGGTAACATTGTGTCGTATGGAGATGATATTTCCTCCATCATTTTTCACTGTGATGGTACATTTAGTGGTACATCTCACAGAAGAAGCAAAACAAGGTGGACCAGTTCCATTTCGCTGGATGTATCCGATTGAGAGGTGATTTTTATTCCCTTGTGACTGTATATAATATATATTATAGTATCTATATATGTAACCTGAAACATATTTTTTTGCTTATCTACAGGACTCTAGGACATTTCAAATCTTATGTGCGTAACCGTGCTAAACCGGAGGGTTCTATATGTGAACAATACTTAGCTGATGAGTGTCTAACGTTTTGCTCAATGTATTTTGATGATATGGAGACACGATTTACTCGGGTTAGCCGTGTTGATGATCGACCTCTAGCTGACAACAGTGTAAGACCAAATTCAGAACTTGGAGTGAGTTTCCCAAACCTTGGTAGATTTGTTGGATCGGGTGAGCTTCATACACTTAGTTATTTGGAGAGGCAGCAAGCACATCGACATGTATTGATAAATTGCCATCTGTTGGATCCCTTAAGAGAGTAAGTTTATCTCATTCCTCAATATTTAATACCAACTTTGTATGATTTTTTACGTATCTAAAATAGTTATTGTCTTCTTCTCTATAGGAAGTACAAAACAGAGCTACGAATGAACCAGCCTCGACAAGGTCGAAGGACTCGTGTTATTGACATCGACCGAGAAGTGCATCTTAAATTTGCAAATTGGATTAAAGAGAAAGTGGAAAAAAATGAAGTAGATGGGATAACTGATGATATTCGATGCTTAGCTTTCGGTCCTTCCGACAAAGTTTTGAGGTATACCGCTTACAATGTTAATGGATTCAAATTCAGGACATTATTAAGAGACGATGTCCTAACAACACAAAATAGTGGAGTATTCGTGGCTGCTGAGACTATGAGTTTTGCGAGTTCCCGTGATATAAATCCAAGAGCTGGAGATGTAGCTTACTATGGGAAGCTTGTAGAAGTGATGGAGTTGAACTACTATGAGACTTTCAAAGTTGTTTTGTTCAAATGCAAGTGGGCTGATACTCGTTGGGGATATAAGGTGGATGCAGCTGGTCATCCGATGGTTAATTTTTCACGCTTATTACACACCGGAGACAATGATGAGGATGAGCCATATGTATTGGCATCTCAAGCAAGAATGGTATATTATGTCAAAGATCCTTGTGAGACGGAATGGAGTATTGCGGTTCATGTTCAGCCTAGAGACCTATATGATATGGGTGATCCAGATTCTTAGTAGTTTTTAATTTTATGGTTGTAGTTTCTCCTTCTTTAATACTTAAATCTCTGTTGTTTTTTTTTCCAAAAATTTGGTGTTTGAATGATTTGCAAGTATTTGTTTCTGCTTTGAATGATTTGCAAGTGTTTGAAACTATTTGCAAGTATTTGTTTTTTTTTTTTTTTTGGGTCAGCAAAAAGATAGTTCCCGTGTGACCATTTTTTTATTTGTTCATAAGTCCTTTTATTTGTTGATAAAAGCTGCGGTCGAGGAGATTTGGAAGTTGTTAACGGGACAAAATCGTCGATCGGAGACACCTAAGTTGCAGGCGAGTGAAGAAGAGAACTCATCGGAGATTGTTGGTAAAGAGGTGGAATCGATTGAAGCAACAAAATCAAGAAAAGGGAAAGCGATTGATGAGGAAGACTCGAAATCGGTGAACGAATCGGTGAAAGAGGTAGAATCAGACTCGATCTTGTTGTGTTTGTTATTGGAGATTAATGTTACTGCATTTTTGGGCTTTCTTATGATGCAGATTTATTGAAGTAGTGATTAGTTTTTCGTTCATTGGAGACAAGCGAAGATGATTTCGAGAATTCTTGCTCCCTCCCTAAAACATTAATTTTAGAGTTTTTGTGTAGATTTGGACTTTATCTAATGAAACATCACTAAGCAAGGTGTTTTTGTGACTGTTCTCTAACAGTGAACTTGATTTCCAGAGGAAAATGTTAATGTTATTAGTTTTTAATTCTGACTCTTCTTAACACACAAATATTTAGGAAATATTTAGTTTTTTTCCTAATTCGAGTTTGGCCGTATATATTTAGATATTATTTTTAGGAAATATAAATCAAATCTTCCTAAAAGATTTGGAGAAATCTTTTACAAGTCCCGCTACTTTTATTTTCAGCGGGAGTTGAATTTTGTTTTTTTTTCCTATAAAAGAATGCCAAAACCGCTTAGATATATGGATTTAAGGTTAATTGAGCCGTCAATCACAAACGACGCTTGTCAAAAGTCACAAACAGGTAACCTAATTTTAACTCTTACTCTCTTTGATCTTCATATGGGAGAGGTGAATGATAATTGGTTTCACTGATTGATTGGTTGTTTATATAATCAAACGAGTTGATAAATCAAAATTCTTTATTATCGTAGATCTGAAAACCAAAATCTATAGAATTTTGATTGCTTTGGTTTCTTTGTATTAGGTTTATGGATTTCTTGGATTCAGAAACGCAAGAACCGGATGATCATCAAAGCTTGGAGATGGTTTACAATTCATCTGCACCACCAGCTCATGAGTGTAACAGCCATAAATGGGAAGTTCAACTCATAGGTAGCAAAACTAATACTTGTGATCGAAACTCAGTAATGTAACCGCTATCAATTCACCCGCTTCGCCTGTCTACGATCTTACTAATCTAGCCTTTCATAATTTTTAAACACTGTTGAATCCCGATTTCATTATCATATAGTAATACAGTTTTTTTTATGATGAAGATAATGATGGAAACATTGAAGGAAAAATGGTGACAACGAACGATGTTTGGAAATTGCAAAATCAAAAAGTGGTCGTTCAATTTGATGAAAATACCGGTCAACCGATTAATCATTCTGGAGGTTTACTTGGATCATGGTTAGGTAAATTAAGTAAGGATGTTAACTTGATACCCATTGACTACGGCGATTGGAGAAATGTGTCTCCTCACATAAAAGATAGGGCATGGGATGTAATACAGGTATTAGATTAGAGATTTAATTGTATTATATTTTCTGTTGTAAATTTTGTTTAAGACAATGAACGTGTTCCCTTGGTTAAATTTCAGGCAAAATTTCGGTTTGACGACCCGGAGTTAAGAAAAGATTATGTGATTTCTAACCTTGGGAGCAGATGCAAGGATGTGAAGGGTCGTATCTGGAAAGATTACAAAAAGAATGACCGAACTGAAACAATGCAGAATCGACCCAAGAATGTTCCTGAAGATCAATGGTGTCATTTGGTTCATATGAGATTCGGTGATAAATGGATAAGAATGCGAGACAAGAATGTAAAGAGCCAAAGTAACAATAAGACCCCTAGCTTATGTGGAAGAAAGAGTATAGCAAGAAGAAGAAATGACATTGTGAGCAATTCCTCCATCATTTTATAGTATTCATCATCTGATTAATACAGTTTTCAAAAATTTATTTAATAGTATAGTAATGAGAACTGATATTGTATATTACTATGCATGTGTTGTTGACATAGAAAATCAAGACTCGAAAAACACCAAGTCGTGCAGAATTGTTCATTGCAACTCGGACAAAGCCGGATGGAAGCTTCGTATCTGCAGAGGCTCAAACACGTGTGGTAAGTATTTTTCTGAGCATAAATATTGTTTATCATCAATGTTCGATTTTTTTGATTTGTGCTCGTCTTAAAGTTAAACATTAATCTAACACTCGAATTTTCAGGAAGCACTTACCACGTTGATGAATCAAAACCCAAACCCGCAAGTTACAAGCCAAGTTGCAGCTAGTTTGGATGATGAATACGCTCAAGTGTTTGGTCCAGAGCGTCCAGGACGTGTACGCTGTGTCGGTCGTGGACCTACACCTTCAAAACTATTGAGACGTTCTACTATAACTAGGCAAGAGATCGAAAGTTCTGAAATCGCTGAACTGAAGAAAAAGGTGAAACTATTAGAAGATCAAAATAAAACTCTAAGTACATTAAGTCAGCAGGTAGCTGCTTCCGCGACCAATGAACAGGTAACTTTTACGTAAGACTTTTTTTGTATTAGTTTAACTGTGATATAATTAGGAAAGTTGAATCTAACTATTAATTTAGGCAAGTACATGGGCGTCAATTCTATCTGCAGCCATTGCAAACATACAACCTTCAACTACTTCTCAGGTTAATAAATTTTTACTCAAGCTTCATAAAATTTATTGACTGGTTTTGATTACGTATTTATTTCCGGTATTTAATTTGTTTTTGCAGGCAATTGGTAATGGGACAAATCGAGATCAGAACGCTTAGGACCAGTTTATGAAGACTTTGCAAGCAAGTTTATTTGTGGTTTATGCAAAGACTCTAGCAAGTAGTTAGTTATTTTATTTATGGTTTCTCTGCATTTCATGAACCAAGACTATGTTTTTTTTATTATTTACTTTTAATACATTATGTTGGTTTTTTATATGGTTTTCTTGTTTTATGATACAATTTATTTATTATTGATATTAAATTTTAATTTAAAATTATATAAACGAAAATAAATTTATTTAATAACATAAACATTGTTTTTGACAAATGATTTAACATAATATCATTTATTAACAAATGATTTATCATAATATCGGTTATTACTAGAAATGATATAACTTTCTGAATCATTTATTATCAAAATGATATATAAATTTAAATCGGTTATTGGAAATGATACTAATATTTGAATCATTTATGAAATCGACACTAATTTTTAAAACACTTATGTTCTAGTGATACAAAAAAAATTAATCATTTAATTAAAGTGATGCAATAGTTAGAATCGTTTTTCAAAAATGATTCAACTTGTGCATCAATTACATGCAAGTGATATAAACAATTAACATCATTTATTCAAACTGCCACAAATTATGACATCAGTTTTCTCAATTGACACATATTTACATCGCTTAGTGTAAGCGATACAATATTTGCAACAATTGTGTAAAATGATGTATACTGTTTACATCACCAAATGTTAAGACGCTTTTATAAGTGAGGCAAATATCGTTTGTATCACTTATAAGTAATGCAAACATATAAAATAAGTGATGTAAAAGACCCTTTTTTTTGTAGTGTTACGCCAAACACTCAACTATGCAACAAACAAGATCTCTTGATAGTGAACAATAGGATGTACAAAAAAGGAATTTCGTAAATTGTAATTGAATCATCTAATTTGCAATGTGACGGACAGTTCAACATGCCATTATGTGGAGATATATTAAATCCCAATTATAAATCTAAATTTATTGAATTCTTGTCAACTTTTAGGTCCCAAACAGTATCAAAACGAGTTCATATTTATTGCTTTTGTTTTAGAGTGGTAAAGTTAGACGATAAAAGAAGAACAGAAATTATTGTTTTTGGCATTTTCTCAATATATCAAGTACAGTATAATTAACTGGGAAAAAAAAACAGGATATAATACCATTTTACTAGTGTTTTTCTCTTCTTTTTACGTAATTTTACTTGCCCCATCTATTGTTTCATCAATTACACTGTAAATCTAACTATTAACGTTTATCAATTCTGATCAAATTTGTTCTTTGTTTTTATTAATCTTGACTAAAGATAATCAGCCAGTCGGACCACTCATTGCCTTGACTATTTGTGTCGGCCTTGTCATGTGTAGTTGCATGTCTTTCTGGATCCGTAAGACCGCAACCAAGCAACGAAGTCATTATCACAAGGACAGGTCTCGATGAGTCTACGATTGAGTCATACAAGAAAGTTGAGTTAGAAGAGAGCAGGAGACTTCCGACAGGGCCAAATGATACTCTATGTTCCATTTGTTTGTCCGAATACACAACCAAAGAGACCGTTAGGTGCTTACCGGAATGTGAACATTGCTTCCATGCCGAATGCATCGATGCGTGGCTCAAGTTGCATAGTTCTTGCCCCGTTTGTCGGAACAATCCATCTCCGGCTCATGAAGGGTGCAACTAACTTTGTATGAATTAATTTTTTTTTTTTTTGGGATTTAAGATGAAATGTTTTGAATAGTCTTGTAACGTTTGTATATATAATATGGATCTCTTGGATTCATTCAAAATGAAAAACTCAATTACACTCGAACATGTCTCGGACGTGATGTAACCTAGACGTAGACCTCAGATTTTTTTTCTGACATATAACACTGGTCTGCAATAAAAATACCTATGGATCTAGAACATGTCCAAACTCGTGATGTTCAGATCTAGTGCAAACTAACTATCTGTGACATATAACACTGGTCTGCAATCGTAAACATTATTCCCATGGTCTCTGACATGTTCAAACCAGTGCAAACTATCTCTTGACATATAACACTGGTCTGCAATTGGAAATCTAGTCTATAAAAAAACAAAAATTACCTAGGAAAGCGAGGCGAGGAAGGATCATCAGGTGAAGACATGTGAGAAGAAGCAGCAACACCACGAAACCGTGGCTGACCTTCATATACACCACCAGCTGATAAATTTCCGTCATTCGGATGTGACACTTCACCTCCCGGTCCAACAGATCCAAACTCGTGATGTTCAGATGGTGAATTGTAAACATTATTATGATCGTATGGATAAAACATCATGACAGGACCATTGTGTCCCTCTGAAGAAGTCAGATTGTTTTGCTTCATCCCCGGCGGCAATCGGTACATGCCATAAGCAATATTTCCAGAAGCATCTTGTGAAGTGTTTGAGCGAATAGGACCGTTTTGAGAATGATGAGACGAGTATGAGGATGATTCATGCCTGTACGACGACCCCCATTGCCTATCAGATCGGTCTTGCCTCAAGCTTGGCTTATTATCAGCTTGGTTACGATTGTTGTGGCCACGTCCTGAACCCCGTGTCTTTGTACCAGCATTCCAATTCCCTTCCCTATCACTGTGATGCTCGTTTCTGTCATGCCCATAATTACCTCGCCTCATGCCAGATGTAGGCCGCTGCTCCCTAGGCGAAATCTTCTGCCAAAAATTCAGCACAAGTTTAGAGCAGTGTGACAAACCAAAACCGTTGTGACTTGTATATCAGAAGATACAAACAAACAAAAGACAGGAGAATCAGTGGAGAAGACAACAACGCGTCATCAATGCATAACATATCATGCAGGGTATACAGCGAAAAAGATCCAGAACCATATACCCTAAAATGTGGCCACACTAGTCAATATGCAGACTAAAATGCAAGTAGGGTAACCAGACAGGTCATGCTGTAAATTCATTCACGACCATAGTGCCGTAAAACTGGCTAACAATTTATTAATGATAAAGTGAAGTAAAAGCTCTCTTTCTAGCATTAGAAAATAATAGCTCAGGTTTGGAGACAGTTCACAAGACCATGGGACAGATATCAACACATCACAAGACTCGGACAATAAAATGAAAGCTCAAAGAAGTATAATGATTCACCAAAGCATGCGCACAAGTATAATGGAAGCTCAAAGAAGGAATTCAATTCTTACAGGATTTGGAAAATAGGTCCCTGTCCCACTTCGATATCTCGGAGAATCATTAGCGTAACGAGGGTAAATGTTGGGTGGCCTGGTTGAAACAGGTTGTACAGGAGCAACCGGTACAAGACGAGGTCCGTAGGTCATGAGCTGATTCACGGCACTGGCGTAAGCAAGAGGTCTTCCAGGACCATCCCATGGTAAACGACCCTGAAGATAAGCAGGTGGCACTACAACAGGAGTAGGATACAGCAGATGCGGATGTTGAGAATTCTGGCAAGAGCGGCCATACTGCAAATTTTGCCAATGGCTTATTAAATCACCATTGAGAATATCATTTTTATGCTCTGATGGTTCTACAGAAGAGCCCATCCTAGTGGAGTGTGAAGAAACTACTATCTCAGACTGTTCACTTCCCCTGAATGAGCCAAAACTTTTACAGGGATCATGATTCTCTACTCCATCCACATTAAGGTGGCTTGCCAGAGCATCTGATGTCGCGTTACCACCAGCTGGATAGTTACACATCGGAAGCATTGCAACGAACGGAACAGGTGGCCCGGTGGGATAAAAAGTACTATATCCAGAATTATCAACGTCGTTTTGTTGCATACCATGGCCAAGGAGAAATGGAGCAAGAGACATTGTGGACTCTGATCCACTTAGCTGAGCTAGTTCATGACCATGTATTTGATACCTCGGAAATTGAAATGAAGCAACATTAGGCTGAGGGGCTAGATCCCTTTCTGTTATTTCATTGCTTGATACAGGAATCCACTCTTTCTTATCATCATCAATCTGTTTTGAGTGCTCAGGAACACTCTTTCCTTTTCCATACAGCGCAGATGCACCCCCGCCAGAAACTACTTTCCTATTTCGTCTACCTGGCTTTGAGCCCCTTGTAGATGATCCATCCCAAGAGCTTTCAGATGAAGTCCTGCTTTTAACGGAACTGGCACAAGACACAGATCTAGAGCCTGCAGTTCTCTCCTCATTCTGAATCTGACTACCTCCCCTGACTGGAGAGTGGGAATTTTCCAAATCATCTCCCCTTGTTGATCGTATTTTCCTACTTGAGGGTACAAAACTGTGCTCTGCAGAAGATGGCTGATGTTTATCATTTGCCTGATGCATTTCATAACCACCATTTTCAAGACCAAAACTATGAGTTCCCCTCTCTTGCTCATGCCACATATCATGGTCAGACTCGTCAGCATTCATTTCAGCAGACCCCATGTTGTCATTACCAGCTCTGCTCGGCTTTTCTGAAATGGGGTGGGATCCACTGGGAAAATAATGGGGAAATGATGAAGAAACAAAGTTCTGCGGAAATTGCATATTCGTACTATAAGGTGTCTCGATGAAAGGAAGGTTAGCAGGAACAATACCAGGCACATTACTTTGACCATAACCCATCGAAGCTAAGATGGAAGGTGTAAATGGAAATGGAAAGTGACCCGTAGAAAAATTGAAAGGGAAGTGTCCATTAAAACCTTGCCCAACAGATGTCATTGAGTTGACAAGATCTTGCTCTTCATGTTGCATTCCCTGTTCCCCTGCAGCAGAAAAGTCTTCATTCACGGAAACTGAACCTAAATCATCATAATAACTGTTCACTGCACTGCTCATATCAGCAGTACTATCAGGACTTCGAGGGGATGGAGTATGCCTAACTGAAGATGAGTCGGCCGAATATCTGGCATTGTTTGACAAAGTTTCGGACTCCAGATTCTCTTTCCTCGTATTATCAACCCTCGTAGAACTAGTTTGGCGTTTTCCAGCTTCTGGGGCTCTACTATGACGTGATTGCAAAAGAGCTTCACCATATGTCTCAGTAAGCTCAGGGCTAGACCGGGTCCTGGCAAAAAGATGCCTACCATGAAAACTATTCACCTTGATTTCTGGCTTAATGGTTTGCTGAAGCTTATCATTTGAAGAACTTTGATTAGAACTGACATCTTGAGCAGGTTTGTATGAGTTGCCAGAACTCTTTTGTGTTTGATATGTTGCTCTAGATGTAACTTCTGTTCCACAATTTTTCTGTTGAGATGGCATACTGCGAGCTCCATGAACCCCACCAAGACGGGCGGCATTTTGGGTTTTCTTGCTGCTTGAGGAATTAGTAACATTTTCAGCTTGATCAGGTTCTCCCAGTCTTAAAAGCCATAAGTCAGTTCCAGGAGCATCAGGACGTAGACCCCTGCCATGTCTTTCCCATGTATTCATAAAAAATAGGTTAACCTCATGGATCAAATTCTCCTTAGGGCATTCAAGTAACCTAGCCAACTTCTTGGCACCAAGGGTAAATGCACTTCGTATCCTGAAGAAGTTACCTGACACAACAATTGAACAAGAAAAACAAAATTTAAGCATGTAAGGAAGTCAACATGTTTGTTAATCTTCTAGCTTCATACTATATAAAGAAAAGAACATGCCCACTAAAATACTAAGGCAAGATTTGAACAGAATGCACACTGCAAATTTAAAGCTCTGCATTCAACTATACCAGTACGGATTTATAACTAATAAATAAAAACTGAAAAGGCAGCAGCTTCAACTCAGGTAAGTACCTTTACTGACACTGCGACCAAGGTTGTTGTTTTCACGCAAAGGGTCAATAACATTGAAATGTTTGGAAACAAAAGGTTGCCCCGGTGTCTCTTGAGCAGCAGGATTAACCGCATAAGCCTTACTACAAGCTTTAAGATATTCGCTACCTCGTAACTCTCCAGCATCGCTTCGAGGAGGCTCCGCTGCCAGACATTGCAACGATCAGTGCTAGAGACAATTACGATGTACAATTAATGCAAAAGTGAGATGGATAGCAGTTTGTAAATACCTGTTATATCTGGTAGTGAGCTAACTGGAACAGGGCCCCAGAGGCTAATACAAAAATTCTGCCAGTCAAACTTACTAAAGAACTCAAGAAATCGATAGAGGACCTACAAATGCAAGCAATCAAGTCAGATGAATTGAAGAAGCAATATTGGCAGAATAAAGGCAGCTTCATTACGACGCTACCTCGAGGGGTCCAGAAAATGAGTTGTTGAAAACATGAAATATGTAAAGAACCAAGGTTTCCAGGGCATATGTTGAAATAAGCCCATGGTGAGCCCCCAATATACGGCTCTCGTAGTAACACCAGGCTTTAATCAATATGATACTACGCTTGAATAAATGGTTCTGGTTAATATGGTGATCAACCTGAATATAAAACAACAAAAAGATATAGTTATCAAATTATCTCTCTTACTCAAGAAGAGAAAGCAAGTAAAATGTTTTCTTTGGTGGACAGCTAACCTCCTCAAGGAAGCATAGTGTACACAGTCCTCCAATCTGATTAAAAGATATATCCACGACAATATTCTCCACTAGACACTTGATTAGCTTTACCTGAAATATTGTAGCAGTGAACAAATTAATACACAATACACGAACCAAACTTAGAAAAGGAGATAAAAGAAGCAAAATCATACTTCTGCCTGTATGTACTGGACTTCTTTGACATGGAATTCAGCATTCTCATTCTTCTCTTCCTTTTCCAGCATATCGCGAACCAAATTAGCCCAAGAATCCTTCAGATTTTGGTTTGTGCTAAAGGCTGTTAAGTCAATGTCTCCATCAGGTAGATAAGTCTTCAGAGGTACAGATCCAAACGTAAATATCTGATACACAAGAACAGATAACAGTTTAATACCATTTCATATGCCTTTAATCCAAACGAATACTATATCGAGCCATACCTCAACTTGACGAGGGAAACATTCCATGATAAGCCTACGAACATATCTAGCAACAGCATTTCTACGATCTTCCGAAGGCGGATTCGGCTGGATACAAGCAATAAGCTTAGCGGTTCTATCTTCCGCTTTAGCCCATCGTTCCGCATCGAGCGGCCGTATCACAGATGCAGCCTTCCCTGGCAATAACCCGTTCGGATATAAACCGCTGGGTGACGGCGGAGAAACCGCCCATGATTCATGCTCACCCATGCAAATCTCAAAGTCGCCGACTTTGTTAAAACTTTGTAAACAACGAAAAATTTCACCTTCTAATCTAAACAAAGACCTTTCACCTAACCGTTACAGTTGCTTCAATAAGCAACCCTATCGCTAAATTGCTTCGATCTAGCAAATACCCTCAAACACACACACACACAAAAATTCGAAAGAATCTAATCGATTGTGTTCGATTCAAGCACTAATCGATTGAAAAAAAATGGGCGAAAAATGAGAAAAATCGAGAAATCGAATTGAAGGAGGAGAAGAAAACCCTAGGAGAGCGGAAAGAAGTAAGATTTCTAAAAACAGATTTTGGCGAAAATCAATAAGAACCCTAGGAATTAATCGAGAGAAAATCTAGCAGTATCGACGAATCGAGAGGCTAAATGCGAGATTGATTAACACTGGAGGACTGAAATCGTGCGGAAGAAGATGATGATGAAGAAGACATTGACGAACATGTATATATTGATTAGGTTTTTTTTTTTTTTTTTTTTCTGCTATCTTTCTTTTTCTGGGAGGAGGAGTAAAAAGTGGGAGTGTTTGGTGATGGAGATAGTAGATTCCTTAAGGCTCTTAGGGACATTTACGTAATCTTATCAGAAGTAGGCTTTTAACAACATTTAATACTGGATTTAAATTTTTAATTATGCGTATTATCATTGTAGAGAGTAGGGTA